>JASDQU010109168.1:50879-65185 GCA_032191745.1 Picea mariana
AACAAACGGAAATAAAATGCCAATGATTTTTCTTTACCCAGAAATTTATTTATGCTAATATAACTTCTGAAGATCATGCATAAAATTTACAGTTGAGTTTAACTTAAAATGAACAACAAAAGAAAATAGAAACTAAGCACATAAAATAGGAAGACATGAGAAATACCCTGGAAACCCTAGTGTGGGGAAAACCAACAAGGAGGGGCTTTTATTGGCTTAAGAGGAATTACAAATTGCAATTTACAACAGCAGAAAAAATTCAGAAATTTCTTTCAGGAAAGCAAACTCGGCTTGCTTTTTCAACCCCGCTTTTCGGCCCAACTTTTTCGGCCTCCGTCTCTGTTGGAACGACTTGCACTCAACTCACTTCCTCTGCTGCTAAGTTGCCCTTCCTCACTCTCTAGAATCAAATTCCTCTTCCTCAGCTCAACACACAATGTGTAGTGCCCACACCTTGAGCCTCCTTTTAACACTCTAATTCACTTTTCCTAGAGGCTTCTAGAAGCCTCCAAAAATTCACTTTTGTGAATTATTAATTTTCTGAAAAGTGATTTTTTTAGAAATCTGAGTGAAAAGTCATTTAAATGACTTTAATTTTTCCTAAGTTAAAACTTAGGATTAAATAAATAAAGTTGATCTAGGTAATTAATTGTGTCCATCAACTAGCCTTGGACACATAGGCTTAGCTGAGACACCTTCTGAACTACAAATTAACAGTTTAAGGTGTTAATTACTATCTTGTTGCAAGTTTCTTTGTCTTTTTGAAACCCCGGGAAGGAGACATAAGTGCCTCTCTCCTTCACAAAGTTTTATTGTCCAAGTTTTGTGAAAGCATTCTTTGCTAGGGTTAAGAACCTAAGGCCCAAATGTGTTTGCACTTTAGGGTTTTAACCTTAGTCTTTGATCCTTGACCTAAGTGGAATAAGAAGGAAAACGACACCTAGGGACCAAGAGTGTTTGCACCCTAGGAACCATTTTTTCAAGGTCTAGTCCTAAGGCTCAAGAGTGTTTGCACCTTAGGGTTTAGACCTAATCTTTCTCATTTCATCTAGTTCAATCTTCAAGGTTGTGCATGCTTGAATCCATAAGCCCTAGAAGACAACAACACTAGTCTAGAGTTGTTCTTGTGGTGAAAGTAGCATTTAAAATCAATACTCTCTCTCTCTCAAGCATCTTACTAACTCCCCTAACCCTAAACTTAGCAAACAAACATTATTTATTGCCGTTGTTACAAAAGTTTGCTACAACCACTGAAATTTACTTCAATTTGTTGCATACACACTTTGAAAAGTGGTTTAAACTACGCATAAATTTCATCTAGCAATTGCAGAGTATTGTACATGTTAAAGGCTTAATTTTCATGCTAATTTGCCACATTTTTGAGTACTTTTTCTTGCTGCTGTTGCAAAACATTAATTGCTGTTGTACAACTTGTTTACTTCTGTAATTTGCAACAACTATCGCATTTATTGATCATCTAGTGTCTAAGAGGTCATTATTGAACTATATAACTTGGTATTTGTCTATATTATGCTGCAAGTGTTTATTGTCTCGTACATGTGAAACAATTACCTCGTTACCTCTCTTTTCCTCTCCTGGACCTAGACCTAACCATCAGGTGACCAAGATAGGGGGTTGTAGGCTTGACTAATCTTGCTATTTGATCCCTTGAGGTCACCAAGGAAGCCTCCCTTGTGGTGAACCTCTTCCATCACTAAAACGAGGAAAGTCTCTACTTAGGTGACGGTGGTAGATTCTTCCAATTGTTACACAAGATTGGGATCTTGTAGAGGGCTTTGCGCAAGTACAAATCCTGTGATAACAGGACTACAAACTCCCTTGGCTTGGTGTAAGGATTGGTGTTGGATTTTGTATAAGGCCTTAAAAATGTATAAATTTGTTGATGGCTATTGACGACTCTGTCCAAATTCAAGCCTGGATATCAAACTTAATAAAATTTGGTGCCTTAGGTCTAAATATGTTGAGAGTATGGGTAATCTTCACGTAAGGCTATGTGCCAACCCACTACCTGGTGTATTAAGAGCTTTAATGAGCCTACATATGTGTAAGTTACCCCCTTTATCATTTATGACTAGGTCGGCCTAGTCACCTTCTTGGGGCTAGTGCCCCAACCCTAGAAGGATGTGTATAATACACATACACTCATTTGTATAACACTTTAATTCATTATTTTGATCGATTGTGATAAATTCTTAACGACACTTCTCTCTCTCTTGTACTATTTCTGTTAGATTTAGAGTAAATTTGCAAGACAGTGATCTCTTTTAAATTTCAATGATCAAAAACAACTAGATCTGTAACTTAATCAGAGAGAGAACACATAGTATGTAGATCTTATGAAGGACAGCAGCAACTTAAGAGGAAACTCTGATCACATATGAAGGGAGATACAGATCTAAAAATAGTACTCTGATTCAATACAGCAATGAACAGATCTGATCTGATTAAATCAATTAATCTACAAGACTAACAAACACAGATATCAGATCTAATTAATTAGACCAATCATTTCACCATAGAAAACTTATGTATTCAAAGCATTTCCTCAGATCTATTCAAAGCTAGGCAGTTCTGTAATAACAATCAGATCAGATCTAAAAGAGACAAGTAAGATACATACCTGATACAACCAACTTACCTCGAAGATAGCACAGTAACCACAGTAGGTGAAGATCCAGTTTATTATGCTCAGACAAAGGTTCAGTCCATAGATCTATGATGGATCTCTATACCAAAGAATGTAGGAACTTTAATGCCACCAAGCACAAGGGTCATAGGGAGAAAACACAATTCCAACAGAGGTAACTAAATGCCCAAACCCTCACACAGTAAAATCCTTACTCAAGAGGTTTTAGATCAGAAAAACTGGACTCTGTATAAACCCTCATCACAGAACTGAAAAGTTAGGTGTTTCAGTAAAAGAGCATGCCACAGGTTACCCTAGCAAGAGGGCTGCTTACTAGGGGGATCTTCACACAGCAGAGATAGAAGACTGCTGTTCTCACTGTCCAGAAAACACAACAGGAAGGGTGACTGCAACCCTAAATGCTCCAAGCAGCTGAAAGGAGAAAGGCCGCAGCTAGAGGTGGCACCCTATGCAAACAAGAGGAGCCGCACCCTGGAAACCTCACATGCAGATCATACAAAGGAGGCCGCACCCTTAAGATACAACTTGCACTAGTAGAGGAGGGGCCGCATACTTACATCCACACCAAACAGAGGCTGCGGCTATATCAAGAGAGGTTGAGGCTACATCAAAGGAGCTGCGGCTACATCAACAGGAGGCTACGTCCACATCAAAGGAGGCTGCGGCTACCTCAACAGGAGGCTACGTCCACATCAAAGGAGGCTGCGGCTACCTCAAGGGTAATCACCAAGAAACCACAGCTACAGATCACCCACATTCAATACAAGGAGGCCACGGCTAGCAAGAGATCAAAGCTTGCACTAGAACAATAGATAGGTGAATGAAAAGTGAGAGGGGAGGGTTTATTATATAGGTTTAGGCTAGGGCAAGGGTTAATTAAATTAATATTAAAATCACATGTTTAAATTCTAAATTTAAACATGTGATAATAAACATTTAAAATTAACTTTAAATTTTAACCCTTGAGTAAGACTAAAACCCCAAACCAATCAAACAAGGGTAAGGTGGGTTTGCAAGGTGGCAGTACTCATTCCTTCATATCACATGGTGAACCTATTACTTTATCATCACTGCATATGGGACTTATCCCTCTTGTGGTTATGTCCTTCTTCAAGGAAGGGCATGTACCATCAAGTACTTGATTGAGCATCAATTAGCCCCAGGACTTTTCCTGGGGTCTTATCCACCAAGGTTATAGACCAAGGATCAATCCAAGCATCGAGCAAGGATTCCCTGGAACACATCCAGGGGCCCTAGAACACATCTAGGGACTTATAACTGCTTGGTCCCAGACCAAGAACCCCAGTCGTATACTGGGGGCCCTCTCAGGGGTCTTCACTGCTTGGTTATTCACCAAGAACCCCAGTTGTATACTGGGGGCCCTCATAAGGGTCTTTTCCACCATGGTACAAGACCATGGATCAACCCATGCCTCAGGCATGGGTACCCTGGACCTTTCTAGGGGCCCTAGACATATCTAGGGGCTTTATCTGCTTAGTCTCAGACTAAAAACCCCAGTCATATACTGGGGGCCCTAAGAAGGGTCTTTTGCCATGGCACTGACTGTTTGGTCCCAGACCAAGTACCCCAGGAGTGCACTGGGGGCCCTAAATCTCGTTTAGGGTCTTGGCCATCCTTCAGGAGAATGGCTCTCGCAGCTGCTATAAATTTAACTATTTCGCTATTACTTAGAGTATTGTTGTTTTGTTAAATGTTGTGATAAATCTCAAGGGTTTCTATATGATTGGATTAGGGTTTGATAAAGAGATCATTGTAGATTTTCTATCTTAATGTTCTCAACATGGTATCAAAGGTAGGTGTAATTCTTCCTACCCAATCCAATGCTATTTTTAGGGCTGTCTTAGGTTTGAAACTAGGACTTTCAATGATTTTTTTGGGACAACAATAGAATTTTGGGTTTTTCTACCCTCTCTACCACTAGCCCTCTCCATCCTTTTGTGTCTTTTGTTTTTTCTATTGAATTTAGGGGCTATTGTTTTGCGGATTGGTGCTCTTCTAAGGCAACGCACCCTCTCTCTCTCACACTAATTTTCTAGCCAAAATTGCCTACTGTTTTTTGGAACCACGTTTGTATTGTGTGTTTTAGGGTTGTTTTCAGACGATTACTTGGCAACATAATTTTCTGGATCATCCTTTTGTTTTTAGGGTTTCCAACCCTTCCTTGTACCTCCTTCTTGGGTCTATATAGGGGATTTGTTAACCCAATGTCCTCAAGATGGCTCTTTGCCCTAATCAATGGGGTTGTTTTCTCTTGGGCAGATTTGATTCAAGAGTCTTCTATAAGCAAAGTATGTCATACGAAGAGTCTTATCTTAAAGTCTTGCATTGTTTATCTTTCAAGGATCAATGAACTTGTAGGAGTAACAATTTGCAACACAAATATTCTAGATGATGTTGCTAACACAATTTTTAGTCACTAGTCCGCATGATTTGTCCCACTTTACTATATTGAGGACTCGTTGGAGGGTTTTTAGCTTGTTCATGTGGATCTTATTTTTTGCATTATCATATTTGTCCTCAGGGGACATTCTATATGTAGCACACTTTAGTGGCTCCTTTTAGATTCTCCCCCAGAGACCCCCTTTGCTCAATTGTGGAACTGTGTTGGTATTGGTACTATGGTGTTTTGGGGAGGTTCTATCTTCAGATGGCCCGCGTTCAACAATAAGGGGCCAAGGTTTAGTCTAAAGCTTTCTCTTCTCAGCCTTCTGTCCTGTTATCACACAAATTGTAGGTTGGGCAAAGCCCAACCCAAACCACAAGAGTGTGACAGCTATGGGAGTACCTACCCACTGTCACCTTAGATAGACACTCCCCTCGTTTGCCCAACCCAAACCACAAGAGTGTGATAGCTATGGGAGTACCTACCCACTGTCACCTTAGATAGACACTCCCCTCGCTTTAGTGATGATAAGTCACCACAAGGGGGGAATCCTGGTGACCGTAGGAGAATTGAGATGAAAAGTGAGATGATGAAGGATGGATACCCTAGAGGTCAAGATTTGATATGAAGGATGGCTTGAGGACAAGTCTTGTTGAAGGGTAATGATTGCCAATGGTTGTGTACCTGCAAAACAGTGTTAGCCCTGCCTGGAACAAGACAAATGATGATCAAACGAGCCTTTAATCATTGGGGATTCAGCAAGAAATCTTGCTGTCCCAAATTGCAGCAGTATATAAGTCTATAGATCAGCAAGAAACAATTACCAATAGCTGCAAATTAAACCTTTAAAATCAAGTATAAGATGATGGAAATAAACTAGCAATAACTTGTCAAACTTCCACTGATAAGAGCAGGACTTTAGATGGTTTTTAGGGCTGTTGTTTAGGTGTTATCAGCAATGTATTATGACAGCCAAGTGGCTGTAGCAAACAATTGCTATAGCAGCAAAATCTAACCACGAAAATTGACAAGTAAACTGTGCAAATAATAGCTTATGAGCAGTAGAGCAGTAATCTAGGTTCACAAGTAAATTTCAGCGGTAGATAAGTGAGCAATAAATGAAAAAGAGAGTATTCTGCAGCCCTAATGGCTGTAACATTTATTTGTAACAACAAGAAGAATTATTTGGCTAAGCTAGATGCCCTTAGGGCACAAAGAGGCCTTAAGCATGCAAAATTGATTCCAACTTGAACAATTGCAAAATCTCTATTTTTCACGTATTCCAATGCAAATGATTTTATTTCTCCAATGCAAAATAGACTAGTTCCTTGTCAATTGGGTTATGGGGTCTCTTGTTGCAAGGGTTAGTTGTGTTATCTCTCTAGGGGTCTAAGCCTTTTTACTCCCTAGGGCAAACAAAACTAGCAAGGTAAATCTAGGAGGGTGTAAGCCTTTCTGTTGAAATTTTGGTATGCTCGTTTAACCATACACAATGTCACATCATTGTCTCCCAACCATAGGCATTCACATATGCTACCCCTGAGCACACTAACCTTTACTCAGAATAATTCCGGCAAGCCTACTCCAGAACCAACAGATAAACCCTAGTTGCTAACTGCAACAACAACTCAAGACAAGTAGAGCGCTCCTTCTCCAAGGGTAGCGCACAAGAGAGAGAGTCTCCATATCCATAGAACAAGTACCRTACACAACTGCAGCAGATGCAACTGCACTACTCTCTCTCTAAAACTTGCGCCATACTTAGCAAGAATATCACCAATAAAATCACCAAGAGAGAGACCAAGACCGAGAGATKACCATGTGCCCTTATTCCTCCTTGCAGYTGCAACTGCAGCTCTCCACAAGTCTTGCGCACTAACTGGGTGTACAAATGAGCTAAAACGTCCTCTATTTATATTAATCTGTCCAATGAATTTTCTGGYTGGGCCGACCCGATTTTCTGGTAATCATATTTTCTGTTTATCTTTTTTCTGTGGAGCCGACTTGTATTTCTGGAAGATAATATTCTAATATTATTTATTTTGCTAGGCCGACTTATCTTCTAGGGTTTCCACACATCTGTTTAATGGTTCACTTGCTTCCGAAATATTCTATTCTAAGTCATAGGTTACATGTGGAGGTTAATACCTCCCGCAACTACCAAAACATCAACACTTTTTACTCCTAGCGACCTTGTTAAGTAGCTTATCCACAGCCAAATGTGATAGACTTAGTGGAGGGTGTATGCCTTTAACTCCTCCAAGGGTTTAGATAAGAATAACCATGAAACAATAAAAAACACTAACAATATGCAGAAATTTTCTTATCAATTCCAAGAGATAGCAAGATCAACCCTCTTTTTACCAAGTATATTCCACCACAAAAGCAAGACAAGCATCCAAGAAAGATAGCGCACCACTTCTTCCACAAGAGACAAGTACTAGCATCCAAAATAGCATAAGAGAGAGAAAGTGCGAATTGCCTAAGTAGGGAAAAAATTTCAGCCCAAGCTTTATGTAATTCTCAAGTGTGTGTTATATCCAAATGAAAGTGACAAGATCTTATTTATACTTGACCTTGTAAAAATGACTTGTCCACTTAAGTTAGGGTAAAACACAAATTAGGGAGGCTGACCTCCTAATTTTCCCCTTTACAAAATATAATTGAACTTTACAAAATAAGCAAGCCCTAAATGATGACGTCATCCCCCCTAGGGGTGATGTTTTGCCTTAAATGGCAAGTCATTGAGCTTGTTGAGGGAGACGTTGGGCCTCCAAAGGCCATATCTTCAAGGTGCAAGGGTCTTCCTCCATCAAAACATGCCAAGTCATCATCAAATCACCCATCACCATCAAACCCTAGTCCCCAAGTAAGACGTCATGCCCTAGAGAGTGACGTTTTGAGCCTCTAAGGTCAAACGTTGGGCAAAGGGGGCTAGCTTTCCTTCTCCGGGATGTCCTCTCATGCCTCCAAAGGAAACGTTCATCATCTAGCTTGTCCCAAGGCGTGGGGTATGACATCCACTCTATGGGCTTCATGCTCCAATGAAGGCCCAAGCTGTTGAATTTTCACTATGGTTAGTTGATGCATGGGGTTTAATTTCGTTTAACATTACTTGAACCATAGACAATGACTGCAACAACAATACAAGCTACAACTGCAGTAAATCAAGATCACAAGAAGAATAACCATGCATAAGAGCACAAGAAATATCATGGCAACCCTTCTACACAAGGGAAGAAAACCCAACAATCCTTTGCTATATTCTCAAGAGAATATCCCCCAACCATCACCAAACCTAGCACACAAAAGGGTGCTGCTATGACCGAGAAAACTAGCTCTTAGAAAAGTGCGAGCTGCAATTCTCATAATTTCAGACCTCAACTTCTGAAATCATGAGATGACACAATGATAAGTGTGTAATCCTCAATGGGGATTCACCTTTATTTATACAAAACTTATCACATCAAATGATGTGTCTATTGGCACAATAGGGCCTACTTGTACAACTTAATAATATAATAAATATAATTAATAATTACACAATATTAATTATCTTTACATGGTGGGGCCGACTTGTACCCTTTACAACACAATTAGGGTTACAAGTAAATCTTACACTTAGACAATATAGCAAGGGATCCACACGTCCACTAGTGCTCAACCACTAGTGACACGCCCACCTATGCTCAACCACAGGGACATCATACTCAACAGAATCATCTGGAGTATCACATCGTCTCAACTCTCACACAGAGGAGAACGATACACCCATCACATGGGCACACCCAACCAATGGGGGACGACTCAACTCTCTAGAGGAGAACGATGCCCCAACCATTGGGGGACGACTCAACTCTCACACAGAAGAGAACGATGCCCCATCACATGGGTATGCCCAACACTGGGCTCCCTCTCAGGTCGACTCAACTCAGTCACAGAGGAGAACGTATCCTGGAGGATGTCTCATGAAGCTGCAATCATCAACACAAGCAAGGCTTGTTCCTCCACAAATGTCTACCAAGCAAGGTCCTTCAAAGACAAGTAAATACAAGGTCCTTCAAGAGTCTCAAGTCAAACGTATCATGCCAAGTAAAATCACATTTAATACAAGAGCTATCTAAACATGTGCATCAAATCTACCTTTTCAAATTAAACAAGTGCTCAAAGACCCTATGCAATTTGCCAGATTTAAATATGGGAGGGGTGTCATAATGCCTATTGGGTAAACCAATTTCTCAAGTAGGGGAGATTCCCAAGGACAATCCTTTCTAAGTTATGTAGTGGGTGTGAGGTGGATGGGGTTAGAATTCTAGGTATGGGGTTTCATGACATACAAGGGCTCGTATTGTATCATTTATGGGCGCCTTTGTTGAGGGTGTGCTGCCCTTCGTTCGTGATGCAACATTTTTCCAATCCCATTTGCCATTAATTTATTAGAGTGTTTTCAGGTTGAAGACGTATGGGGGCACTAAAATAAGCAATAAAAACAAATCCCACATACACTCTACCCTTGTCACAATGCTTCCCCAAGTTGAAGATAGTGTGGGGCACTAAACTAAGCAATAAAAACAAAGCCCACACCGCTCTACTTTGGTTGGCATGATTTTAATTAGTTATTTTTCGGGGTCCTTTACCATTTTTTTTGAGAAACATTTCATTGTCCTAGGGATCCCCGGGTGAGCATCTGGAAGGTTTATGATTGGCTTTTATCTTTTTCCAGCTACAAGCCTCTGGGTCTTCAACCCCTTCTTCCCATGAAATGAGGTACATGGTCTTCTTGGGTCAATAAGCCCGATGACCTAAAAGATGGGGACACGAAAGAGAAGTAATGGAAAGTGGTAAGTATGAGTGGGGACAGTATGATAACCCTTCAAGGAAGACCCATGCTTACAACCCTTTCCCCAAGGGTGGCCACTTACTAGGAAATCATGACACTCACCAAGGTGAAATAAGGAAAAAAGCATAATTTCCAAGCAAAACATTCCATAAAGAGAAGTTTTAATGCAACATATTCAAAGGCCCCAAGTATTAAAGTGACACTTACCATGATACTTGACTTGTTACCTCATGGAGTAAGATCCACCGTCTTCCAGAAGCAAGCTGGTGTGGTGAATGCCATCATGACGAATGGAGAAGTATGGTGGTGAGGTGTGGCTTCATCTGTGTAGGTGGACACTATCGGTCAATCCATCTCTCAGTACTCCATGTCTGCAACCTGAGGGCCTCGAGACATCATCTTCTTAGTTATCCCTAGGAATGGGGGATAACATGTCCATCGCTAGAGAGGATGTTGTGCATAGGGCCAACCCTATATTGAGATGGGTATTCATCAACCCTCTCACTTCTTTTTGGCTACGATTGACCATGCTTTTGAGTTGGATATCCACACACCACCGCTCACTTGAATTTGAGCTTGGTATTTATAAATCCACAGTCTTCTTGTATTTGAGCTTCTTTTTGAACTCCATTCTTTTAAGTGTACCTGTGTTGGGTATCCATAAATCCACACACATGTTGAGCATGCTTGGTCGTATTCAAGCTCTCTCAAATCTATGGAGTTGGATCTTCTTACTCTCACTTCAACTACGACTGATCTTATTTAAGGTGTGTACTCCTATCTCCTCTCTATTGAATGATGTTTCTTCCAACACCTCTTCAGGTGGACAATATAGTACCACTCTCCCAATATTGCGTAGTATGGCAGGGATATCTCTTCTCGCCCTCCTTCATTGGATGAGCAGGTTAGTGATAGTTGTTTCTGGTAGATGTGTTGATCGATGAAATCATTCATCATTCGAATACATGATGTCTATTTTGACACCTCTTTAGATGGACAGTTTAGTAGTATCACTCTCCCAATACATGAGCAATATATCAAGGATATGTCTTATCATCCTCCTCCATTGGATGAGCAAGTTAGTGATAGTTTTTCTAGTAGTTGAGTAGATTGGTGGCTACATTCTTCATTTCTATTTAGGTTATTTCTTCCGGTACTCCTTCATCAGATGAGTAGTTAAGTAGTACCACTCTCCTAGTAGGTGCACAATATGGCAGGGATATGCCTTCTTGCCCTCCTCCATTGGTTGAGCAGGTCGGTGACCGTTTTCTCTAGTAGATTTGCAGTGTGGTGCTTTCAACTTATTGGGTCCACTTTTGTATTGGAGTTGGGTCATCACAAACCCACTCTCTCTTCTTCCGGCTACAACTGACTCTACTTTGAGTTGGGTATGCCCATTCCTTCATTTATATCTCATAATATTTCTCCATGGCCCCTTGTTTAGGTAAGTGGGGGGGGGGTGTTGAGAGTATGGGTAATCTTCACTTAAGGCCACATGTCTTTACCACAACTTGGTGTATTGAGGGCTTTAATGAGCCTACATATAGGTAAATTACCCACTTTATCATATATGACTAGGTTGGCCTAGTCACCTTCTTGGGGACAACACCCCAACCCTAGAAGGATGTCTATAAATACACATACACTCCTCATTTGTAAAACACATTCATTCATTATTTTGATCAAGTGTGATAAACGCCTAAGGACACTTCTGTATTTCACTCTCTCTCTCTTGTGCTATTTCACGACACTTAGAGTATTGTTCTTTTGTTAAATGCTATGATAAATCTGAAGTGTTTCTATATTATTGGATTAGGGTTTGATGAAGAGATCATTGTAGATCTTCTATCTTAGTGTTCTCAACAAAATAGAGGACTTGGCTATTTCAAATCTCTTTATTGTGGAGGCCTTTCATTGAGTCGAATAAGTTAATCTTTCTCTGGTCCCTCATGATTGGAGGCCTTGCTCTCAACCATAGGTTACAACACTTTGGAATTTCTCAACTAAAGTGCCCCCTCTGTGGAAAGAATAAGACCCTTAAGCATGTGTTATGGTTTTGCGACTTTGCTAAGTTAGCTTGGGAATGGGTTTACCTGCTATGCAGTCAAGTCCTTCCCTCTTAGATGTTCTAGAAAGTGACCCTCCTAAGCTTCCTTAGGTCATTGAATTTTGAGCACCCTTGCAACTTCTTTGTGTTGAAAATTTGTTTTTATTTGTGAATGAAGAAATGGGTGTTTATTAAAGAGTGTTAGGCATGACAGGAGGTTCACTTAGTTTGATGGTGCATTGATTTGATGAACCACTGCTCTCTATCACACATGCCAAAGTCCTGCAATAAAGGCACAATGTCTTGGGTACAAGCCCATGACGTCTCTCAAGAATCATGTCAGGGGCATTCAAAACAAGCCAACGTATAAAACTGGTTAGCCAAAGTTCATAAGAAACATCAGTCCTTAATACATGTAAAGTAAGCTGCAACTTAAGATATAAGCCATGTAAGATAATTCACCTCAGTATCCCCTTCAAGCATCACATTGGCCAAGACCCTATGTGAGTTACCAAGTTTAGGTATGGGATGGTCTTCATCCAACCCTATTAGGTGTGCCACCTAGACAGGAAATAAAATAACCCAGGTAGAGGGATAGGTCTTGAGAGTGACAAGGGAAAGTAAAAACCCACCAAGAGTAAGTGTGAAAGTGATATGGTTCATGGCTTATTTCATGGCTTATGGTGTTAATCCATCTCTATGAGTGCCTTTGTGGAGGGTGCGCTTGCTCTTGAGTTATCCAATATTTGCGTACCACCTTTTTCCAAACCCCTTTTTGCCTTTTTCTAGTCCATGCTTTCATTTATAATTTGGAAATTTGCGGGTTTCGTTTTATAGGTTTCCAAGATTTTGCATTACTTTTTTAATATCGGGGTGCGCATTGAATGAGTAGAGCTCAAGTTGGACCGACTTTTGGTGGTCCTTTTCCATGTTCACTTTCTTTTCTAGCTTCATTTTCTTATTCTGTTATAGTAGTTGCGAAACAACCTCTGGGCCTTCGACCCCTCTTCTTATGAGAGAATGGACCATAGTCGAAGTTTAGTATAATATGAGAGGATTCAAGGTGTAAAGTGTCAAGTATGATCGGGAGCGGAACGTTACCCCTGGGATGGCCCCCCAGTATTACCCCTTTTCCCTGGGTGGTGACAACACAGGACTAGGGCACAAAAGCTGACCACCAAGGTGAAACAAGGCAATTAACAGACATGTGCTTTTGCATAGGCTAGGTGTCAAGCATGTAGAAGATGTCCAAAGCCTCTCTCGGTACTTGCTTAATTTATTGAGTAAGTGACTTTTATGTTTCTTTCCTAAGTTTGACTTAGGAAAAACACATTAATTAAAGGTATTAATTAATGTTGGCTATTGACTAATATTTTCTGAGGTTAAGTGACCTAATTTATTTAAGTGACTTAGTTCTAATATTGACAGACATGGCAATGACAAACATGTGCTTCTGCATAGGCTAGGTGTCAAGCATGCAGAAGACGTCCAAAGCCTCTCTCGGCACTTGCTTAATTTATTGAGTAAGTGACTTTTATGTTTCTTTCCTAAGTTTGACTTAGGAAAAATACATTAATTAAAGGTATTAATTAATGTTGGCTATTAACTAATATTTTCTAAGGTTAAGTGACTTAATTTATTTAAGTGACTTAGTTCTAATCTTGACCATTGATCTCATGTGAGGCTTAGTATTTAATCCTAGCCATCCATCACTTTGGAGATTAGGTGTAAGAGTTTTGGTCATTGAAAAGTTATAAAAGAAAGCCCAAGGAGAGGAGAAAGACACACACATTCATGAGAGAGTGGTTTTTTCAAGGGAGAGTGAGATACTCAGGGCTGAAGAGAAGGAAACGTGTTGCAACAAGCAGATCCCAAAAAAAGGCAAGAGAGGGTCGAGAGGGCCAAACCGTAAAGATTCGTACCAGCGTAGCTGTACAACTGAGAGGTAGGTCGAGCACTGGGTTTTAGCGGGTGGATTTTCCAGAGGGGTAGAGTTACAGCTTCTTGTTACCCCCCCATGCCTAGGGGTAACTAGAGGAGATCATGTCTCATGGCCTGCAATAGAGATCATGGCCCGCAATAGAGAACATGATCCTGACCATGATGATGATCAACATGTCCACAGATGGCAACCCAACAACCCTGCTCATTCACCTTTACAACTACAGGTCAACCAAGGCTCATCACATTCAAGCAACCCAGAGTATGGGAGATGGTAAGCTATTGTCATCGTGAGGTATGTTAGTCCTTTCATGCAAAGTGTTGTGCTTAATTTGTCGGGCATGTGAATGAGGATCTTTAGTTGAAGTTGGATAATGGATCACTGGTTTGGGAAATTGTGTTAGTT
>JASDQU010109169.1:27218-40147 GCA_032191745.1 Picea mariana
CTTTAGTGTTTTTGATTTGCAGAGACTACTGCATTACGAAAAAGATAAAGAAAGAAAAGAAAAAGAAAAAGAAAATGAGAAAAGAATAAAAGAGGGCATAAAAAAAATTAAATGAAGCCCCATGCAATAACAATGGCTTGGTCCATACAGTTTAAGCATGGCCAAGTCCTTTTAAATTGATGTTGATAGTCTCAGTGAATAAGCATGACTAAACTGTCTAATCTTAGTCAAGATGATAGGTTAGTTAGTGAATAAATTTGACCAAACAACCTAATATTGGTCAAATAGCCCCTAGGTAGAGTATTTTCTTAGTCCAATAGTCAAACATGGGATAAAGGTGCAAATGATGTAGGGAAGGACATAGGTTAAACAATTTCTTTTCAATAAAGATGTATGATGATTGATGAAAAATGTAAGTTTTGGATGATGAAGTGTTTTTCTAATCCCATGGTGATAAAGAGTAGAAGAAGCAGTGCGCAAAATCCATAAAAATTCATTAAGCCTAAGTCCCACGCCATATGAATCATGCCCTGGAAAATTAAAGATCGGGCCTAGATCTACGACAGAGAGGTGAGCGCACAGATCTACAGCTCTGAAAAGATTTTGGACCCCCCCAATCGTTTGACCTTTAACGGTGGGGGGGGGGGTGTCCGAAAATATGTTTAAGATGTGCGCTCACATCTACATCCATCCCACCAGTGCACAATCGGATGGTCCACAGAAGATTCCGGACCCCCTCAACCATTCTGCTTTTAACGGAGGGGGGGTGGTCCGACATGATGTTAAACAACGCACCCAGATCAACGACCCATCTGGTTGTGCCCAGATTAGCAGTCAACAAGGAATCCTAGACCACCCCAACTATTCTACCTTTAACTGAAGGGAGGGGGGGGGTTGGAATGAAACAAATCCAAGCGGGCCCCATTGCAACGTGGTGTCACCTCATTGCGTCCCAACTCCACCATTCCAAACAATTTCTTCCTATTAGCATTACGATTCACCACCACCCTCTGCAAGTTCCATGTCATGACCCCATCAGCATGTCCCATCCATTTAACTGTTACAGGTCATATATTTCCCATTCGCCTTCCAATCACCAGTGCACACGTTGACCAGAGGTACACTCTAGACGTCCTTCATCCTGCACTCTCATGCTCTAAATGACCTGTTGGCCATTTATAACTGGCCACATACCTATTGTGCATATGACCTGTCCTTGTTCACCCAAACAGATACCCATCCACTCAAATTCAACCCCATTTCAACCATCTCCCATTCCATTCACATTCCCTGCGTATCAAGAGATTCATTTTCCTTCGCCTCTACAATGCCTCATCTAGCCACAACCATTACCACTAACATTTTGTTTGAATTGTAGGTACTCTTCATAGCAATGGTGCCAAAATCCAAGAAAGCAGAAGCCGAGGAAAATCCTTTCCTCCCACCTCTTGTCGACCTCGACAAGATCCCATTGGCCGACAAAAATCATTTGATATCGGACACAAGATGTGAAGTTGACTTCGTGGAGTTGCAGTCGTGGCTCAAAGACACTTTCTTAGATCAGAGTGACGAAATTGGGCTCTGGGAGTCCAATCTTCCTTTATATCTTTTTCCCTAGGTCCATCATTTCCCTGAATTTTCCCTCAAATGCCAGTCTCATTACCTTCTCGACCAGAGAGCCATAGTCTCATCATCTGGAGAAACTTTGTTCTTCATCATGCCAAAGGCCATTGATCAGATGATGAAGATACCTAGAAATGAATCTGCCTCCCCTTTCAATCTCGAAATCATAATAGAGTTATACCAGAGATTATCATTTCCCCAAAGAGCCCAGATATTTGAATTTTTTCTCCCGTAGGATGCTCAGTTCCCCAAATCAAATCCCCCTTATCCTTCCTCCCTATTCTCATAAAAGGGAAACCAAGTCATTTCATCACTATGTTGTCTACTTGGTTATTTTTCAGATGCATGGGTGGATGATCCTGTATTGGGTTTTCTGTCCATTTTCTCTACCGAGGAAAAATCCACAACTTAGTTCGACTACAACACTTACCTAGTGGAGAAATTTCACGAGCAGTTTTCACAGTTTGCCACAAAGGGCATGTTCCGATACTCATCCATCCTGGCTTACATGTTCATCTTTTTTCAGGTGGATAGGTTCTCTTTCTCAATGCAGAAGATGGACAAGGAAGGAAAACCTCAAGCAGTCACATTATGGACGTCGTTGCCCAGGAGAATCTCCACAGAGTTCACTTTTAAACAATTCATTGAATTGTTTTATCATCTAGTTGTAGGCATGCTTAGTGGAACACATGAGCCGAGAGTAAATGAAGAAATTCAAAGAGTTCTACACCTTTCAGATCTGGCAAATACTGGAGATTGGTTTCTATACTAGAATCACACAGATCTCAGAGTGTATGGGTGCAAACTAGCTCCATACAAGTTGCCTAAGTATGTGCCTGTTCGAATATTCGCACTGGAATATATTCGTCAGATGATAAAATCAGATGACATCCATTTTGTGTCTCTGAAGAAAAAAAAACAGATGAGGATCAAAGGACAAATAGGCCCATTTATCTGCAATAGTCGAGCTATTGGGGAAGAGGCAGACAAATTGTTGAAGAAGATGAAATTCAACACTAGTTTTATTTGTAGATATGAACCCAGTGGGATCATTGTAGAGATGAGGTCCAAGAACAAAATTTCACCCTATTCCCACACCCTCAAGATAGAAATCTAAAAATATGTGAACTAGACAGAATGGGAAGTAAATACTTTGGTAGATACAGAGCCACATGAATCTCTTTCAGTATCTATCTCACCGACTGCTATTCCTCAGATACCCAAGGAAAAAAGGACAAGAAAGGATGATTCACCTTCAATCACTGAGGTATCAACAAAAGAATTCTTAGTATACAACAAGAAACCCAAAACCACTCCTGCTACTCATGTGTTTGGTGAGGAAGAGCCCTACTCTGCCACAATGATTGAGAGAAGACAACAAGTGGTGTCAAATTCTTCTTCAAAGAAGCAAACAGAAATAGTTGTGACCACCCAAACTCCCTAAGGATCTACACCTATAAGCATATTTGAGAAATATGATATGATTAAAAAGAAGAACCAGATGCTGACTAATAACACTTCCATTTCTGGAAGCAAACTTCCACAACACAACACGGACTATTGTCATCCTTTGATACAGAGAAAGGAAGAATGCATTTGGCATTATTGCAAGCAGTTGCTTAAGGTTACCTCTGATAAGTTTGTTCTTACCTCATAACAACCTCTAGAAATTTACAGAGTGATAGCAGGTGTGAGAGGGAACAATATAACAAGGAGAGATGATTAAAACTAGTCATGATGCTATTGTAATCAAACCTACATTACAGCAACATAACAACCCTCTACTATATCCTCCAATTCCAATTGTTTTAACACAGTGTTTACAGAGGTATGAAAAAGGAAGCTGACTTCTATTAATATGAAAGTCTCAAATCAAAATACATAACCAGAGCTTCATCAAAAACTTTACAATCGGGAGCCTAGCTCAACCATCGACCTCTACAAAAATAACAAAACTTCATACATATACTCAAAAATTCTCCCAGCAGAGGTGTGCTCAAACCTTCAGGGCGTGGCATCTTCTCAGTCAGACTGCACAGGAATTCCTCTATCATACGTGACCTTAACTTAGTATGGGATTGCAGGAAAATACATCCACAAGGGAACTTTGATCTGACATTATTCCTTCACAGCCAGTTCTTTCGTGCTTTCCATTCATGGGCTGAGCTGAGGTTTCAACTACCAACACCTACCTTCATTAACTGCTTCATTGGGATTAGAATGAGGCCGATTTGTCTTGGCACCTGAAAATATGGCAGCCTCTTGTTGCGGCTAACACCGACGTTTTGTCCCTTTGTGCAGCTCTTTCTATTGTCCGACGCGACCTGGGTTGTGACCTCACATCTATCCCCTATAAAATATCAAGATTTCACAGTTCAGTAGTTTTCACTCCCCTTGACTTCAAATATCCTGGTATGTGAACTCGTGAAACAACCAGTATACATCAAGGGCTAGATTCGCCTGAAACCCATGGCCAAGATCACCTCCTGGAACAACCCTAGACGCCCATCGCTCGATCAAGAGTCTACCCTTCATTTATCCCTGCTTCCATATGTCACCGGGCAGTGACCATGAGCCTACACCCAAAGGCACTTTTGGGACCTTGCCTTTCGAGAGTTTTTAATCCTCTTTTCTCTCAACATCATGATACCCAAAATAGTGAAACGACCTTTGAAACTGACGGTTGACCTTTCTTAAAAAATGGACGGCCATGATCTATTTTTCCATTTCGCATTTCAGGAAACTAGCTTGTAGCTCATTTCAAAACCCCTAAAACCTGATTCCGTGAAATAATTCAATCGATGACCACCTATCCCCATGAGATCGAACATCTCCCATGAATCTCGGGTATCGGCACTTTGGCATATCAATTCCTTTGGCACTTTGGGCTTCGGTCCTTTGGGATCTCGCGTTTCGTGAGTTCTGGTGACTCTTCTCGCTTACTTTCCCAGCTTGCGAAATCGTGACTCTTTCTTACACTATTCCTCATGTAACTCTATGATTGCACTTGCCCGATGGTTGTCGATCTGCTCCATCGATGGATCCTCGCCATTGAAAACTGATCTTTTCCCGCTCACTGATTTGTGTCCATATAAGACCGCTTTAAATTTTGCACTTTGAGCCTGTGGCTGTGACCTGTGTAAACAAAGGCTTGGACAACTAGATAGAGGCTAGGAAAACAGGGAGACTGGGGCAAGGGCCCTGACAAGTTTAAGTGCTAACATGAACGATCCATGGCATTTCCTCATAGCTCCAAGCAAAGACATTGCAAAAATTATTTAAATAAAGCAGTGTAAGAAACCACTTCCTCGAGTGAACAATTAGTATCGAGATTAATATAACGACCATAGAAGAGATGTTGCCTAAATTCCCTTCAGAAATAGTATCCTAGGTGAGTATAAGAGATTGTGGAGAATCAACAACATCTGGGGGGAGAGAGAGTGTATATCATCCTGAATTTATTTGAGAGGTGGAAGAAAAGAGGATCAATGATGGTTATCATCCCAAGGTACTTTTTCAATGCTAAGCATTTCCATAATGGATTCGTCTGAAGGAAAAATTTGGGAAATGTAGCCAAAAGCAGAAGACAAGGAGTTCAATCAATATAGCGTTGAATAATTGTTGGGTGCCAATAGATGTTGGTCATTCGTGGAGGGAGAGGTGGATTGAATAGTAGCATATGAGGCCTCAACCATACTAAGTGGCATAGGGTCACCTACTGCATCAACTTCTAACGGACTAGGCACAAGCCAAGGATCAGATGATTCTAAAGACTGATAGCCCATAGTCAAAATCATATTGATTGTGGAAATATGTTATGTGGTAGAAGGAAGTGGTGCAGAGAATGTACCCATAAGAGTAGAGTCTTTCAAAATACCTACACTAACACTTTCATATGTGATCTTATGGTCTCCCAAGAAAGGAATATTGTTGGTGGCGGGAGCACAAGCGTCGGGTGTTATTGGCCCTCGACCAAGTTTTGAGAGAACATTGGTCATGTTTGACCACTTTTGGGACTTCGATAGGTTGGTCGAATATGGAGTGCCCAGGCGAAGCTGAGATCACGAGATCTCACTCATTTTATGGTTTTTTTGGGTTATTAGGGTTTATGTAATGGGTAAGGGATATCAGCCCATGGGTTTACCCATGTTTAGGCCTCATTGTAAATGTATAAATAGATAGCTAAGCGATGTAAAAACTACTTAGTTTTCTTGTGATCGGCTTAGTGCAAGAGGTGCAAATCTTAGCTATGTGCAAAGACTTGTAATTGGCTTAGTGAAAGAGAATGTAAGTTTCTTGGTGCATAAATAGTGTATGTAAGGATTTGTACTATCAAGGCGTTGGCTCTATGCCTTGAATTGGTTTTGAGGAAGGTGGATCTAGTGCATTGTGCGCACATCAGCTATCCAATGTGAAGCTAAGATCTATGGATTGGTGCATAGGAGAAGAACAATGTAGAAAGATTGAAGACTAATAAAGAAGAAGAAGAGTTGGTGGACGTAGCCCCACACTGGGGTGAACCACGTATATCCTGTGTTGATGTGCTTTGTGTAATGTTGTTCATATTGTTTATGTATTTATCTACTTAGTTCATAGATCTTGATGTATGATACATAGATCTATGGATGCTTAGTGATTATGCTAAATCTAAGTTGATGTTGTGTGCTAGAGGATTGGATGTGCTTAATCTTAATTATTACTACGCTGATCTGTAATAAGGTTTTAACCTGTGATGTGAATAAGGTTTAAGAACTATTGCATGAGATTGGCTAAGTGCTTTGTTAAGTGTTATAATCAAAGATATGTGTCCCATGTTGGTTGTAGACACCTGAGTTCTGCAACCCCCCCTGCCTCTACCTCAGGTGAGACTTCATCTGCTTTGCATGTGTTGTCGAAAGGGATGATAGTTAGGGTTTTTTGGTGCACTGTTAGAGTTGAACCTTGGGTCTGCCCCTGTGCCAACAAATGGTTCTGTTTCCGAGACTTGGAAATGTGATTGCTAGGAGCTGAAGAAATGAGAAATCTCTGTTCATAGATCTGTTGTTGTAGTGCGCAATATTCTACTTGACTTGCGAAGCTCTATGTTAATAAAGAAACCGGATCTGAAGAAAAGACGTAGGATCTTAAAGCTTTGTGCTATGGTAAAGGTAAGGTAAGTGGAAAATTTTTCTTCGAAAGTATGATTCTAGGTATGTTTGATATATTTTTTCCTAGTCTGAAAACTAGGGCACAACTAGAAGAAAGAATGGATCTGAATAAATTTGATAGAGATAGTGAAAGATATGTTATTCCTATGCATAGAAAGAGTTTTTGGACTAACAAGTGGATGTAGGAACCTATAAAGATTTTTTACCCATTGCAGGTCCATCACTGTGATCCCAGTGTGTAGTACAGGAAATGTTGGGGATCATTTAAAAGAAAGATAGGGTTGACACTATGTTATAATTGCAGAAGACCCAGACATGTTGCTAAGGAATGCCCTGGTACAGGTCCTATTTTTCTTTGTTGTAAAGATATTGGTCACAAAGTTGAGGATTGCCCTAGAATGCTTGCTAAATTTGAAAATATGAACATGAGACAAGAAAACTATGAATAAGGCCAAGAGAATAAGGATATGTTAGAAAACCAGAAAGAATCAAAGACTATGTTGTTACAGCTGAAAGAAACACTGAATGATCACAAAGACATCAGTTTAAACGAGATATTAAAAGAGAAACAATGCATAGAAACAAGAATAGGTGACTTTGACATAGAATGTGTCTTGGATGAGGAAACACAAGTGAATATAATGTCAGAAAGAACTTGGGAAATTTTTGGAAAGACTCCTATGGCACCTTCAATGGGAAGGATAGGTATATTTAAAGGAAAGATGATAACCCTATGTGGTAGAGTTACTAATATACCTATGATTTCTCATGAAACATCGACCGAAGAATAATTTGAAGTCATTAAGTTTGTTGAGAACAATGCCCATTTTGCACTTTTTCTAGGAAAGACTTGGATTCAGAAAGACCAAATCAAAAGGAAAGAAAAGGAGGAAGATACAACACAGAAAAAGAAAGAATTAAGGGACTTCATAGCCACAAAAATAACGCGAATAATAGAAGAACAAGAGAATAAGTCGAAGCAACAGAGGGCCAATGAATTAGCTGTTGAAGTTGAAAAAACACAAGAAGGCTTAAAGCACCTATCCATGCAGGAAAGAAGTGCATCCACCCTGGAAATAGTAAGAGAAGAGGTAATACCTTTGCACCCTTTGGAAGAACACCAACAGTACAAAGTTACTAGGCTAAGATAAAGTAAGAATAAGAATGAAAAGAGGAATCCAGAGACTCAGATCACAGGAAATAATTCAAGAAATCTTAGTAAGAAGAAAGAAAAGTTAGAAAAACTACAGAAAGTTCCAGAGAAGACCTCGTCGAAGGCAGGCTTGCAGAACTTGAACCTCGCTAGAATAGAAGAACCGCGCAGAATAGGACTTCACCACGATGAAGCTATATGACCGTTGGAGGAATCCCGATCCTTAAAACAATTCTCCAGAATGGATAGAAACACAATTATTGACGAAAATATCGTCATTAGGCCATTGAGACCATGCCATAATGGATGGATGTGCATTGATGGATGTGTTCCTACCCGTTGAAGGAATCTATTACATCATTTCTTATTTAACCTGTCAGATGCTGCACCAGGACCACTTTTTGAAAACTGAAATATCTGTGCTAACAGAGAACTAATTGCTTATCATGTTGTGCTTTGTAAACCTCTCCATTCATTTGATTACCTTTCTTGTCCGTTAGCCTTCCCGATTTATTTTATTATAAGTGTGAATGTCAGGTGAATGTAGCGTAGTAGAGAAGTCGGTGGAGGAAATTCTTGTGGATCTCATGACTAAGAAAGTCATGTCTATAGGAATACATGCATTTTCAAATGGAATATTTTAAGCATCCCCATCGATTGGATGACATTCTGGTCGCACTACTAAGAAATGAAGAAAACACCGCGATGATTTGGCTCATGTGAAGAAGATCCCATCGATATTGTCGGACTACATCCCACCTTTGAATGGCATGGTCAACCATGACAGTGTCCCGCATTATTTCAAATACACATTGATCACTGCGTACCTCTTGAAGGGGATACGTGCCGTTGGACCCCAGTTGGGACTGATCCCAACTCTCAAGATCAGTGACTTCAACCTCGGATACTAGAAGAACTATGTGATGATCGCATCGCATAGGTACCTGATGAAGACAACTTGGAAGAAGCCCAAGATAGTCTCCCGACCATGGATTAAGGAGCTTGTGTGCTCCTCTATATTGAACGTGATGAAGATCCCCCACTTTGGTCGACATCAGGAGGTTAATGCTTGCATTAAAATCCTCATGTCGTGCTACCATGAAGGGTATTTGTGGCTTGACAGGTGCATAACTATGAATCTGACATTGATCCACTTGATCACAGGACTGAGCATGCAAGGACTGGACCCTCACCAGTTCTACCCAGGGAAGTCTGCAGATCGCACCCTGGCCCAACGTATAAAGGAAGACTATGGCGATGTAGAGAAGGGGAAGCGAGGCTACAAGGTAGCCTCAATCCAAGATGTTGCAATGCACCTAGCTTGTCATATTATAGCAGGCAAGCTCGTTATAAACAACATGCCAACATAAGTCATAGGGTTCATAGTGGACCTCGCAGGGAAGTGTGTCGAAGGAATGTAGATGAACTGGGCGAGTTACCTTGTCAACGAGTTGGAGAAGGACTTCAAAAAGCATAGGACCAAGGCTACAAGTTTCATTTCAGTGGGTTACTAATTTTAATTGAATTTTTCACTTAGTAGATGCCAGAGGGAGTGACATTTTCCGAAGTCAAGACATCAGAGTCGCTGGCTGCAAGGTTCTCCACCTTGTGGTACATGAGTGATATGGTGAAGCAGTGACAATCAAAAGTGGTGTTCCATGCCTATTACATACAACTGACGCACACCATTGAATCATTCCCCTAAATGACCCTAAATACCTTGCATCAATACAGATCATTTGTAAAGTATCATGTAGATCGACACTTCATCTACATCACTATGCGCAGGGATGACAGTAAGTAGGAGCTATAGTCTTACTATAAATTGATCGAGGAAGACATGGAAGAGATCACTAGGGAATGGCCAGCAAAATTCCCTGTAACGATCGAAGATGTAGAACTTTATGACCTCAACAACATCAAAATTCCTTTGGTTACCCGTACTGAGTATGTTGGACAAAGATTTCAAAGAAAAAGAAGAAAAAGGAGAAGGAGGAAGAACAAAACATAGAAAGTGACGAGAAGGACAACACATTGGAGGAAATTGCACCCGACTCACCTACAGGAGGAGGAGGAGACGAAGAAAACCAAGAGGAAGGAGGGGAAGAAGGAGAAAAGAATGAAGAAGGTGAAGTGACACCGCCAAAGGATCCCCTTACAGGGGCTGAGACATCAAAGAAAAGGAATGTTTGTCCATAGAAACCCTCAGCACAGAAGAAGTCCCAAGCTAATAAATCTCAATCGAAGAAAGTGCTCACAATGGATGATGTAGATCTCATCATCAAAACCGTAGAAGACACTTCAGAAGATACCTTGCAAAGACATGAAGCAAAGAAAGAAAAAATGTATGAAAGAATAAATAAGGAGCTCAGATACATACAACAAGCCATCTAGTTGAGCCACAAAGTGTCTAATGCGTCATCGTCATCAGAAATTGTAGAATTGGGGGATGAGCTCACCCAGTTATGAAGGCTAGTAGATGCAACCAAGGCTCGACTTCATCGAGTCCAAGAACAAAAGGAGGAGGCCTTAGAGATACTTTGAGTTTAACAACAAGAGAAAGATGAAATTAGAGAGAAGTTCTAAGAGGACAAAGAGAAGATGCAGAAAAAAAAGACCAGCTGCTTGCAGAGTAGAATGTGGTTAAAGAGGCAGTGACTAGAGAACTTCACTATGTGTTGAGCTTGGCATAGGAGGAAGAAGATTCAACCAAGATACAAGTGGGGAAGCTCATTGAGGCCATTCAATAGCTTCAAGAAAGAGTAATGGAGCTAGAAATCCAAGCAATGTCGAGCACTACAAAAGAAGCACGTGATCAGAGGGAAGAAGCTGCCAGGAACACAGTAGAAAGAATTAGGGCACTCGCCTCAGAGTGTAATCAATTAATTGATCGATGTGCACAAACCTATGAGTGCCTTGAAGAAGGTACGTAGCTAAGGAAAATGGAGGCACAACTCCAGGAGACAAAGCAACATGCGTCCACCGTACAAGCACAACTAAAGCTTCTTACTATTGTTGAGAGGGTGAAGAGGTCGCAGGAGCCACGCATAGTCTAGTAGTAGGTTACTACTATCCATAGAAAGGTTATGGAAGTGACACAAAGAATCCAGCTAGTGTAGGAAGAAGCCTACATGATTTTTGAAGAAGTTGAAGGATTGGGCTCCCATCTAAACCAACTGGTTGTGACAGTGGAACAATGACTGGAAGGGCCTGTTATTGAGAAAGTCATTCAAAAGTTTGATGAGAAGGAGTCTCTAGTGAAGAAGCAAGTTGAGGTAGCTCGAGGCCTTCGAAGCAGCCCTGCCTAGATCTGAGTGACTCAGGATGAGTCACAGGTGAGTGTTGGGGGCCTGTTGGGACTCGACCAAGTTTTGAGAGAACATAGGTCATGTTTGACCACTTTTGGGACTTCGATAGGCTGGTTGAAGATGAAGCGCCTAGGAGGAGCTGAGATTGCGGGATCTCACTCATTTTGTGGGATTTTTGGGTTATTAGGGTTTGTGTAGAGGGTATGGGATGTCGACCCATGGGTTTACCCATGTTTAGGCCTCATTTTAAATGTATAAATAGATAGCTAAGCGATGTAAGAACTACTTAGTTTTCTTGTGATCGGATTGGTGCAAGAGGTGCAAGTGTTAGCTATGTGCAAAGAATTGTAATTCGCTTAGTGCAAGAGAATGTAAGTTTCTTGGTGCACAGACGGTGTATGTAAGGCTTTGTACTATCAAGGAGTTGGATATGTGCCTTGACTTGGTTTTGAGGAAGGTAGATCTAGTGCGTTGTGCACAGATCACCTGTCCAATGTGAAGTTGATCTCTGTGGCTTTGTGCAGAGGAGAAGAATAATGTAGAAATATTGAAGACTAATAAATAAGAAGAAGAGTTGGTGGACATAGCCCCACACTGGGGTGAACCACGTATATCCTATGTTGATGTGCATTGTGCAATGTTGTTCATATTGTTTATGTATTTATCTTCTTAGTGCAAGGATCTTGATTTATTATAGATAGATCTATGGATCCTTAGTGCTAATGATAAATATGAGTTGATGTTCTGTGCTAGATGATTGGATGTGCTTAATCTTGATTATTACTGCGTTGATCTGTAATAAGGGTTTAACCTGCAATGTGAATAAGGTTTAAGAAATATTGCGTGTGATTGGCTAAGTGCTATGTTAAGTGTTATAATCACAAATATGTGTC
Organism: Picea mariana; assembly: GCA_032191745.1. Lineage (NCBI taxonomy): Eukaryota > Viridiplantae > Streptophyta > Pinopsida > Pinales > Pinaceae > Picea > Picea mariana. The sequence continues at coordinate 39,343 of JASDQU010109169.1, forward strand.
CCAGCTTGGTTGCAGACACCTGAGTCCTGCAACCCCCCCTGCCTCTACCTCGGGTGAGACTTCATCTACTTCGCAGGTGTTACCGAAAGGGTCGATAGTTAGGGTTTTGTTAGTGTGCTGTTAGAGTTGAACCCTGGGTTTGCCCATGTGCCAACAGGTGTATAGTAATCCAACTGATCGATAGTGAAAATTTTTCCTTGATGAGGGAATTATACACATCGAAACACCGATGAAGCGACGACATTCATGGCATAAAACCAACTTCTTCCTAATAACAAGTTGTAATCGAGGGGAGCATCAACTACCTCGACATCAACAGAGATGATTTTTCCACCCAACTGAACAACTAAGGACTGCAAGAGTCCGTGAGGATGAAAACCTCACCCATCGAATGCATGCAACATCGTAGGGGATTGGTTAAGTATGGGTGATTTTAATCCTTTCCAAAAAGATAAAGACATGACACAAGTGGAAGCTCCCTCATCCAAAATAGTGCGGTGAATGTGTTGGTTATGAACAACAACATCAATATGAAAAGAAAGTTTGTGAGAAAGTTGTGATTTGAAGTTGTGCAGGTTAAACATGATATTTTTAGATGACTCAAGATAAATGGTGCCAATGGAAGCCAAGAGCTTTCTATGTTGACTTGGGCAGTGTTATAGAACTTCCAGCATAGACATAACACACAGTCCTTGAGCCAAATCTTAAACAATGTTGTAGTTTTGAGTGGCACATGAACTAGGATTGAAAGTAGACTTACAGATGTTTCTCTTGGGAGGGTGTAATATAGATTTGAATGTAGGTT
>JASDQU010109170.1:15548-33791 GCA_032191745.1 Picea mariana
GACTGTTGATCTAGTTGAAATTTCAAACACTCGAAGTAGAGACAAGCTCGTTGATTAGAAGGACAGGTGTCCGCAGATAGTCAACTCCGGAAGATTGATGTACGAATGAAAGAAGGGTTTTATATTTGAAAAGTCTGAAGTCCGGAATCATGAAGGAGATCACATCCATTGATTTAGGAGGGGAAAATCTGGTCCGTCGATTTGAAAAGGGCAGATATTAACCGTTAGTTCAGATAGTACCATCAAGATCGAGAGATCGACGGTGCTGTAGCATTGCAGGCATTGGAGGTGCTCAAACTTTAAAAATTTGAGGGTGGGCCACAATCCAAACCCCGGTTTTGGAGAAAGAACATGTGGAGGCTTGAGGAGCATTGCGGGCCGAAAAGTAGTTTGGTTTGAAACCGCCTTTGGTCGCACTTGCAATTGTGTGTTTGTGTGAGGTCATCGCCCAAGGTCACATCCGAGGAGGGGCCAAGAGAAAAGGGGATAATGCCAACTCTGAGACTTCGCTGAAGTGCGAAGGAGAAGGTCGCGGGTATCATAAGACCTGCACCAGAAGCCGCAAGGGTCTGTGTTTGATTAAGAGGTGAGACTATTAAGGTCTTTAAGTCTTGTTTGACTTAGAGAATTATATAACCTTGATCGGAGGGTCAGACTGAGTTCCAGACTTCCCAGATTAGGAATCGTAAAGGGAAAGGATATGTTCCTGTAAGGACGACAAATTTTTTTTTTTCGCCCCATTGTGGTTGTGTTACATGACATGTCGTTCAAGATGCACCTCCATGCTCCAAGGGTGCCACTCTCCTTTGTCTGGTTTTGGAGGTTTCCTGACCCTTGGAGTCAACACTCCATTCAATTGATCTTGTGATAGACTAAGGGATTCTAAGGAATAAGGATTTCACCTTATTGTGTGCCCCTTAGAAATCTTCATGAATGCCTATCTTAGTCTTCCCTCATGACATCATGAACCTCTCAAACTAGATAATAATTAACCTATAGTTTACATCATAGTGAGAGTGATAGTAGGTTGTGACAAGGACACTTCCATACCTCTCCCTCAAATTTCCGGTTTCTGTGCATGACCCCTTTACTCCTTATGTGAGTCAGATTAGTAATCATCATCAAGCCTGAATCCACTGACAAAAACAATGTCAATAATCCATATCCATAAATCATATTGTAATCTTTCATATTTCACATGTGCATAAAATGAATACTCAAACAAAATACAATCCACTCCCTGAATCAATCCAGAGTCCAATGAAATCCATTGATGCCATCAACATCCATAACCTATCATGTCCTGCACACTCAAGAGAAATAATCAATAATATCTGTCAATACATATACCTCTGAAATTAACAATAAATCACAATACATCAACATCATCATATATAACTCATAATCGAAACGAAGTCATAATGTACCATAACTAGTGTTAGCACTTGGTAAATTTCCTAGAGGTTGAAAGAGAAGAAATCTACAAAGGTAACCTTATCCAACCTCTTTTAAAGCTGAGATCTAGCCCTTCCAGCTTCAGAGAGGGATCTCTCTATATGATTTATCTTTGTTTTTAATTTCAGGTATTAGGCTAGGTAAAGAAATAGTTGGTTTTGTTGTCAAAGAGTTTTTAAATTGGTTGAGACGGTCTACACATCCATTGGGCTATGGGGTCTGTGTTTAATTAGATATTCATCGACATCTGGTTTCAAGAATCTGGTGCATCCCATCTTCTGTATATGGTTGTGTCGAAACGATGAGCAGGCAGTCAGGTACATCCCTCAGACACCTCATAACCTTCTTTGCATGCATGCTCCTCTGCATTGGACACCTTGACTATGATTCGAACATCTGGCACGGGGTAGGAGCTGCATTCTATATATATATATATTTTTTACTTTCTATGGGTAATATCCCACATTCATGAGAAGAACTCAACTTTGGGTGTTTAAATGAGCTGACGGTCTCCTGTTATGTCGATGAAGTGAGCCCGAGGCTTGGGCTTTGGGGTTTGGTGTTGGCGCTGTGCTGGCTAGTGTGTTTGCTGTTTGTTTGTGGAGTTGAATATTCGGGTGTTGGCCCTAGGCCACTATAAATTTTGCTAAAATTTTTATTAATTTTCATAAAACTCTGCATAAATGCCAAGGCCAAGGGGCCATTTTCTTTTGGCTAAATTCGCCAAACATAGATTATAAAACCCACATTAGGAAAATAAACCCAATTTTACATTTACCCACAAGAATAACAATTTTTGCCTTTCAAACCAAATGCACCAAAACTTGCTTTGAAGTTCGCGTGCAAACATTCATCTTATGCTTGGTCATTGTCGGGGGTTTTCCGCCGCCTTCGCCATGCGTCATGAGCAAACACATATGCCTGAGATAGATACATATTAGTTAGAAAACTGATCCCCTATTATATAGGGTTCTAACAACTAGATCACTTGCATGCAAGTGTCCACAAAGAATAAGTCAATATAAGTGTGATCAATAGAACGATATGTTATATACACCCCCTCTTGTTTTAAAATTTGTCTAGAAGTTTGTACAGTCTATAAATGCAAGTAAATAAATGTATCTGACATAGGTCTACATATCTAATCTATCAAACAAATAAGGAAACTTTTGACGCATCTCAAATGTGTTCTCGCACGTAGCAGAATGTGGGATATAACTATCCCAATGGACCTTGAACTAATCAAATTTTTTACGTCATAGTTGTCGAGTACGATGGTCTAGTATGCGGATTGGATCCTCCATGAAAGCACCCTCATCCAACACCTGCAAATAACTCATGTCAATAACATGTGATGGATCACTAATATAACCTCGTAAAAAAGATACATGAAATACATCATGCATATGCCTCAAAGAATCAGGCAAGGATAGTCAATAAGCCAAAGGCCCTTTCCTTTCGACAACCTTGAAAGGTCCCACAAACCTAAGAGAGATTTTATCACCCTTTCCAAATTTGATCGAACTCTTACGCGATTTTACCCGCAAGAAAACTCTGTCGCCAACATCATAACTACGATTACTGCAATGCACATTGGCATAACTCTTTTGTCGATATTACGCTTCCTTGATCCTCTGTCTTATAGATTGCATCTATTCTTCAATTTCTTGGATAACTTCTGGTCCCACCAAGACCCTACCCTCTAGTCGATCCCAACTCAGAGGCGTCTGACACAGTCATCTGTAAAAAAACTCAAATGGTGCCATCTTATTCGTAGTCTCGTAAATGTTGTTGTATGTAAAATATACTAATGGAAAGAAGTCCTCCCAACACTTTTGTTGACCCATCACATATATTTGAAGCATATCCTCCAAGATCTGGTTCCTTCTTTCTGTTTGTCCATCTATTTCTGGGTGATATGTTGTACTAAAATTCAGTTTCATTCCCAAAGCATCTTGGAAAATAGTCCAAAAACTTCCTGTAAAAACTGATCCATGATCATATATGATATTTCTTGGCACATTATGCAGTATCAGAATATTGATAACAAAAACTATAGCTATATCTGGTGCTTGATACGTTGTACGCATAGGGTTAAAGTGGACACTCTTCGTCAGAGTGTCAACGACCAAAAAAATTGAATCACGTCTCCTTGCGGTCAGTGGTAATCCAACAATAAAATCCATCGAAATGACCTCCCATTTCGATTCAAGAATAGCATGTGGCTGTAACAATCCTACTGGAAGTCTATGTCCAGCCTTCACTTGCTGACATTCTAGACATCTCTCCACGTAACTAACTATGTACGCTTTCATTCATTTCCAGAAGAATAAAGGATTAAGGTCTTCCTTCAGCTTCGTGACTCTTGGATGAGCCATATATACTCCTGGATGAGCTTTTCTTAGAATAAAAAATATTAATTCATCATTAGGTGATACGTAAATTTTGTTGTTATACCTCAACAATCCATCATCGTCAAATGAATATCCTTCATACTTAAATACCATCATGGTATCTTGTCCAATACTAACCTTAACTTCCTTTTACAAATAATCGTCAATATATAGAGCTAGAATATTTTTTCAAAGATTCGTCTTAAGAGGTATTACCGAGAATATGTGTGCTCTCTGACTCAGCACATCTTCTACTCTATTCATCGTTCCTTTAATGTAAGTAATTTCGAAATCATATTCACCAAGTAGTTTTTACCAACACTGTTGTCACGCGTTCAGGTCACTCTGAGTAAAAATATGCTGCAATCCGTAGTGATTTCTCTTTAATTCAAATTTTCATCCAATCAGATACTTTCTCCATACTTTCAAAGCATATACAATCTTTAATAACTCCAAGTCATGCATTGTGTAGTTCTCTTCATGCCTTCTTAAAATCTTTTAACTTATTTCATATTATATTTAGTCCTTATTTAAATTTAGACTTAGACTTAGTCTAGATTTAGGCTCAGACCCTGGTTAGGCTTCTAAGTTTATAATTTACTGATTAATTAATACTCTGTCCTATTAAGGTCTAAGAATTTTATTAATTTTCTAGGCCATCTAGATTTATTGACTCACATTTTAATTACACAACGTGTAACACCCTGTTTCCCCCAGTCTGTAAATATAACTGTATTGGACAAGGAACTATGGAAAGCCTAAAAGTGTGAATGTTTGATTTGATGGACCTTTGTACAAAAAGTTGATGAATGTAAATTTTGTTATTTTAATAGAAAATGGTTACGTGTTGCATGATTGCTGAAAGAGGGGATGTGCTAAGAGAAAACCACGAATGCTATGAAAGGTGGTGGAGGGGACCCAAAATGGTTGCGTTAACCTCCACCGAACAAGAACCATGCTGGAATTAATTTCTCAGATCAGAACAACCCTCTGACCCAGGAATGAATTACAGTCGGGCTAGTAGGTGGGAAGACCTCCTTAAGAGTTAATGAGGGGATGGGGTAGACCACCCATCCATAAGGCTTCCAGACCTGACCACGGACTGGGAATTCAAGCCACATGCAATCTTTCTGAGGAAGGTAAGGAAGAAAGTGTGGTGGGCAGAGGACGACCTGCGGAAAAATGCAGAGATGAGAGCGGAAACTCTCGGGTCCAAGGAAGGAATGAAAGAGGAACAATGAGTTATAATCACATAAAATAGAGATTGAGCTAGGAGAAGGAGAGTAACCTTCGTCCTTATCTATTTCTGTATTGGGAGAAGGAGAGTAACCTTCGTCCCTAACTTCCATTGAGCTGGAAGTAAGAGATTGAATCTCAAAGCATCGTGGCTTAAGCTCGGGGGTAGCCAGTGATAAATCCATTGGGAGTGACTGAGCCTATGTTTGGGTGGAAACGAACACCCCTTTCAGCAATCACATCACACTCTATGGTTCTGATAAGTGTTTTCTTACCTTATGCTTTGAATTGTAAATAATGGATGCATGTGAGTATTTACATGTCTATAAAGGGTTCTTTCTCTATATTAAGTGATTAAGTTATGAGTATGCATCCGTTCCCTTGAGAACCTATATTTCTGCTTGAATTTGCATACGCCCCAGTTTAATCACTCGAAGGCATTTTCCCCGGGAATTTACATCACCATTCCAGATTCGGAGCAAGCCTCTAGGCATAGCTACCATTTTGGTAACTTCATAAGTTACTTTGCCTTGATTTAGAGCTTAAAGATCTACGAGTTGGGAAGGTGTTCCCTTCAGACCAGTAGTCTAGCAGACTCTAAACTCGTGCCTATTCCTTAACCAGAAAGCCGACTAAGAGCGGGGATTATAGACCAGGATTTATATGAATATCCACATGACCTGGGTCTAGGAACCTTGGAGCTCGAGGCTCTGAGATGTAAAATTGCACGATAGTCAAGTTGAACCCCACAATTGCTATGAACCATCGATCTATGAATGGAGATCGAGGTTGGGGAATCACTAGGGAGCATGAAGGTGAAAATAGTAGACGCACTAGTTTGCAGCCCATAATTCACCCTTGCCGTTGATCTCGACAGGCGGGAAGATAAACGATCCTGGTTAGACTAGAATCAAGTGAGAATTTTCCAGATTGCAAAGGTCGAACTCTCTGGTAAAGAGTACGCATGTTGGGGCCCCGCAATTTCTATGAACCATCGATCACCGTTGACCTTCGATCTGAGTTCGACGTGATCCATGAAACGCAAGGAGCACATGGGATGGAAAAATATTCAAGGATATCAAGCCTAGAAGAGATAGTGTTTTCAGGAGTGCAGAAGAAATCCAGGAGACGGGCCCGTAGGAGGAGCAAAGGTCAAATCCTTCAAGCACTTAGAAAATATTCTAAGTTAGAGTAAGTCAAAATATCAAGAGGAGAAGCGACAGTGGTCATTGGATCACAACGCCAAGGATCGACATCCATCTGATCTAAGAAAGGTGCACAAACCTTAGCACTTGGCACACGTAGGAGAAGGGAACTTACTAAAGTTCTGAAGTCCCGAAGTAATTTGAGGCCGTCCATCACCAGGAATTGAATCTGGACCGCCATATCCAGAGGGATACATGGTGACGGATCACAGACTTCAGAGGAATATGTTAGAGGGTTCTCAGTTGAAAGTTGATATTCCTGAACCCCGAAGACCCGAAGTGAATCTAGACCGCCAGATCCAGAGGGATACGTGGTGACATATTGTGGACTCCGGGGAAACCTGTGCGAGAGTTTTCAGTTGATATCTAAGACTCCTGAAGTCTAGAAAGACGGAGAGCCGAAGTAAATCTCAATCGTCCGATCAACCAGAGTGAATCTGAATCCTCAGATCATTCGAAGTAAATCTCAGGCGTCGGATCACCCAAGTGAATCTGAGCCGTCGGAGTTCAGTAGAGACGTGGCATGATTATGTGGACTCCAGATAAAGTCTCGAGGTAATTCATAGTCGTCAGATTAAGAAGGGATGTGGCGTGAAACTGTGGAATCTGGGTAAAGACTCGAAGCAGTCCTCGATCATCATATCCAAAGGATAGGTGGTACAAATCTATGGACTCCGAGTAAAGGCCCGAAGTAATCCTTGATCGCCAGATCAAGTGGACATGCATCAGTGGATTATAGCCTTCGGATAAAATCCATTGGGAAAAAGGGTGAAGTTTGAGATTTGAGATCTCAGAAGTCTGGAGACCCGAAGGAGATCTCGACCATTGATCGAGAAGAGGGCCACAAGACCGTTGGTCTAGTTGAAATGTAAAACACTCAAAGTAGAAGTAGGGTCATTGATTAGGAGGACAGGTGTCCGTAGATCATCAAATTCGGAATATTGATGTATGAAGGAAAGGAGGGTTTGAGATTTGAAAATTCTGAAGTCCGGAATCATGAAGGAGATCACATCCATTGATTTAGGAGGGGAAGATCTGGTCTGTGGATTTGAAAAGGGCAGATATGAACCGTCAATTCAGATAGTACCATCAAGATCGGGATATCAACGGTCCCGTAGCATTGTGGGGATTGGATGTGTGCAAACTTTAAAAAGTTGAGGGCGAGCCGCAATCGAAACCCCAATTTTGGAGAAAGGACACGTGGAGGCTCGAGGAGAATTGCAGGCCGAAAATCATTTTGGTTTCAAACTGCCTTTGGCTGCACCCGCAATTGTGTGTTTGCGTGAGGTCATTTCCCAAGGTCACATCCGAGGAGGGGCCAAGAGAAAAGGGGTTAACGCCAACTCCAATACTTCGCTGAAGTGCGAAGGAGAAGGTTGCGGGTATCATAATACCTACACCGGAAGCCGGAAGGGCCTATGTTTGATTAAGAGGTGAGACTATCAAGGTATCTAAGTCTTGTTTGACTTAGAGAATTGGAGAACCTTGACCAGAGGGTCAAGCTGAGTCCCAGACTTCCCAAATTAGGAATCGTAGAGGGAAAGGATCTATTCCTGTAAGGAGGAAAAGATATTTTTTATTTTCGCCCCATCATGGGTGTGTTACTTGACGTGCCCTTCAAGACACACCTCCATGCTCCAAGGGTGCCATTCTCCTTTGTCTGGTTTTGGAAGTTGTCTGACCCTTAGAGTCAACACTCCATTCGATTAACCTTGTGAGAGACTAAGGGATTCTAAGGAATAAAGATTTCACCTTATTGTGCGCCCCTTAGAAATATTCATGAAGGCCTATCTCAATCTACCCTTATGACATCATGAACCTCTCGAACTAGATAATAATTAACCTATAGTTTACATCACAACGGAAGTGCTAGCAGGTTGTGACAGGGACACTGCCACACCTCTCCCTCAAATGTTCGGTTTCTATACATGACCCCTTTACTCCTTATGTGAGTTAGATTAGCAATCATCATCAAGCCTGAATCCACTGACAAAATCAATGTCAATAATCCATATACATAAATCATATTGTAATCTTTCATATTTCACATGTGCATAAAATGAAATACTCAAACAAAATACAATCCACTCCTTGACTCAATCCAGAGTCTAAGGAAATCCATTGATGCCATCAACATCCGTAACCTATCATGTCTTGCACACTTAGGAGAAATCATCAATAATATCTGTCAATACATATACATCTAAAAGTAACAATAAATCACAATACATCATCATCATCATATATAACTCATAATCGAAACGAAGTCATAATGTACCATAACTAGATCACTTGCATGCAAGTGTCCACAAAAAATAAGTCAATATAAGTGTGATCAATAGAACAAGATGTTACATACACCCCCTCTTGTTTTAAAATTTGTCTAGAAGTTTGTACAATATATAAATGCAAGTAAATAAATGTATCTAACATAGGTCTACATATCTAATCTATCAAACAAATAAGGAAACTGTTGACACATCTCAAATGTGTTCTCCCACGTAGCAGAATGTGGGATATAACTATCCCAATGGACATTGAACTAATCAAATGTTTTACGCCATAGTTGTCGATTACGATGATCCAGTATGCGGATTGGCTCCACCATGAAAGAACCCTCCTCCGACACCTGCAAATAACTCATGTCAATAACATGTGATGGATCACTAATATAATCTCATAAAAAATATACATGAAATACATCGTGCATATGCCTCAAAGAATCAGGCAAGGATAGTCAATAATCCACATGCCCTTTCCTTTCGACAACCTTGAAAGGTACCACAAACCTAAGAGAGATCTTATCATCCTTTCCAAATTTGATCAAGCTCTTACGTGATTTTACCCACGAGAAAACTTTGTCGCCAACATCATAACTACAATTAATGCAATGCACATCGACATAACACTTCTGTCGATATTCCGCTTCCTTGATCCTCTGTCTTATCGATTGCATATGTTCTTCCATTTCTTGGATCACTTCTGGTCCCACCAAGACCCTATCCTCTAGTTGATCCCAACTCAGAGGCGTCTGACATGGTCATCCGTAAATAAACTCAAATGGTGCCATCTTATTCGTACTCTGGTAAATGTTGTTGTATGTAAAATATAATAATGGAAACAAGTCCTCCCAACACTTCTATTGACCCATCACATATATTCAAAGCATATCCTCTAAGATATGGTTCATTCTTTCTATTTGTCCATCTATTTCTGGGTGATATGTTGTACTAAAATTCAGTTTCATTTGTCCATCTATTTGTCCTTTTGGAAACTATTTTAAAAACTTCTTGTAAACACTAATCCATGATCAAATATGATCTTTCTTGGCACATCATGCAGTATCAAAATATCGCTAACATAAACTATAGCTATATCTGGTGCCTAATATGTCGTACTCACATGGTTAAAGTGGGCACTCTTCTTCAGAGTGTCAAAGACCAAAAAAATTGAATCGCGTCTCCTTGCGGTCAGTGGTAATCCAACAATAAAATCCATTGAAATGACCTCCCATTTCGATTCAGGAATAGCATGTGGCTGTAACAATCCTACTGGATGTCTATGTCTAGCCTTCACTTGCTGACATTCTAGATATCTCTCCATGTAACTAACTATGTACGCTTTCATTCCTTTCCAGAAGAATAAAGGATTAAGGTCTTCCTTCAACTTCGTGACTCCTGAATGATCCATATATACTGCTCGATGAGATTTCCTTAAAATCAAACTTCTTAATTCATCATTAAGCGGTACGCAAATTTTGTTGTTATACCTCAACAATCCATCACCGTCAAATGAATATCCTTCATACTTCAATACCGTCATGGTATCTTGTCCAATACTAACCTTAACTTCCTTTTACCAATCATCGTCAATTTGTAGATATAGAATATTTTCTTGAAGATTCGTCTTAAGAGTTATTACCGAAAATATGTGTGGTCTCTGACTCATTGCATCTTCTACTCTGTTCATCATTTCTTTAATGTAAGTAATTTCTAAATCATATTCGCTAAGTAGTTTTGACCAACAATGTTGTCACGCGTTCAGGTCACTCTGAGTAAAAATATGCTGCAATCCATAGTTATTTGTCTTTAATTCAAATTTTCGTCCAATCATATACTATCTCCATACTTTCAAAGCATATACAATCTTTAATAACTCCAAGTCATGCATTGTTTAGTTCTTTCATGCCTTCTTAATTTCCTTGAAATGTAAGCGATCACTCGATCGTCTTGCATCAAAGCTGCACCTAAACCTTCCTTGGATGCATCTATGCATACCAAGAATTATTTGTCCATTTTAGGGACCCTCAATATCAGAGTTGTCATTAACAACTCCTTAATCTTTTGAAATGCTTCCATGCATTTTTCTGTCCATACAAATTTCTTGTTTTTCTTTTGCAATTCCGTGATTGGATTTTCTATCTTAGAAAAACCTTCGATGAATCGTCAGTAATATCCTACTAAACCCATAAAGATATGTACTTCTTGTACATTCTTCGGATATGGCCATTCCATAATAGCCTCTAATTTTGTTGGATCCACAATGATACATTCTGCAGATATGATATGTCCCAAGTAATGAATCTTCGATTGATAAAAAGAGCATTTCGATAACTTCCCATACAATTTGTTTTCTCTTAGACACCGTAAAACCAATATCAAGTGTTCATCATTCTCTTCTTTCATCCGATAATAAATCATTATGTCATCAATAAACACTTGAAGAAACTTGTCCAAATATTCGAGGAATAACCCTTTCATCAAACTCATAAATACGCCCAGGGCATTCGTTAATCCAAATGGAAAAACAATGAAATCATAATGTCCAAATCTTGTCTTAAATGTTGTCTTAGGGATATCTTCCTCTTTGATCCATAACTGGTGATATCCTGATCTCAAGTCGATCTTAGAAAAAATAGTTTCTCCCTTCATCTAATCAAATAAATTGTCAATCCTTGGCAATAGATACTAGTTCTTGATCGTAGCCTTGTTCAACTGACAGTAGTCAATACAAAGCCTCCATGATCCATCCTTATTTCTAAAAAAAATCACCGGTGCACCCCATGGTGACACACTTGGTCATATAAGTACCAAGTCTAAAAATTCCTTCAATTACATTTTTAACTCCTTCAATTCAAGTGTTGACATCCGATATGGTGTTCTCACAATCAGTTATGTTCCAGGTTTCAAATCTAAGGTAAAATCAAGTTCTCTTTCTAGTGGAAAACCTAGTAGTTCCTCCGGAAATACATATGAAAACTCTAATACTACCATCATGTTTTCTAATCCTTCTGCCTCTCCCTTTTCGTTAAGTGGTAGGATGACATATAACTTTTATCCCTTGTGGGTACTTTTCTGTAATTGTAGGGAAGACATAAATCTCAATGAAACTCCCTGGGTTCTTCCTACAATCACCCTACTTTGTCCCAAATCATCTATCAAACTTAACCATTTCGTCTTGCAGTTAATTATCATGTCAAAAGATTCCAACCAGTCCATGCCAATCACTATGTCATAAGATCCTAAAATTGTGACATAAAGGTTGGCATTTGTCACAAAATCACCCAAGTTAATTCTGCAATCCATAACCTTTCCTCCAAATTTATGTTTGGCTCCCGATGCAATTTCTACATATCTGATATTGTCTTGTTCGACTTCCTTTAACTTAATCCTCTTAAGTGTTTCACTATAAATAAAGCTCTCGATAGCTGCTGGATCTATCAAAATACTAAAAGTTTGATCAGTAATCATACCTGACATCTCAAGCATAGTGGACTAGTGCTTGGCCTAGAAATTATTCATCGTTTCATGTATCCTATGAGCCTTTCAAAAATCTCGAACTGTTGTAGGTCCTGTTGATCCGATAGATTTTTCCTTCTCAATAGTAAAGTGCCTTTGGTAATGTGGCTCTCCACATTTCCAAAATCCATTCTTCGGTATGGTACTCCTAGTCCCAGAGGTAGAAGTTTATGGCATAGGAGTCTACTGTACTCGTCTATTTTGCTGACCATATCTAAAATGTTGCTACTTCTACAAATGTCGCTTCTACTTCTATTGTGGTGTTCTATAAGGAGTCCTCCGTTGAGGAATCTGTTATCATGGTGTTGAGAACATAGGTCCTCTGGCATATCTCAATGCCCAGAAGTCTGTCTGGCTAGTGTTTGATGCTACTGCACTCCCGATGTCATCTGTCCAGTCTGCCTAGAATGAGTCCTTCCCTGACCCCCAATGTTCATCTCTTCCTCAACAATGAGGGACTTTTGAACTACAACATGTAATGTCTGAGGTATCAAGATCCTCACCTTCACACAAACGTTGAAGTTAAGGCCAAACACAAACTTATTGACCTTTAACTTCTCTGTGTTCATATTTGGAGCATATTTAAGTAGCTCCATGAACCTGGCCTCATACTTTGGTACCATACAACTACCCTATATTAAGGCATTAAAATCATTGATCTGGTGCTCAATGAATTCATCGGACAAGTACCTCTCCCATAATCATTCCTTAAACAATTCCCATGACATGTCTTCAATGACCATGTTTAGTTGAGGTAGGAGTGTCTTCCACCAAATTATATCACTCCCTTTCAGTTTAAAGACCGCCATGTGGAAAGTCATGTTGGAGATGTAATCACGAAGTGTGAAGTACATCGCCATGTTCTACAACCATGCCTCGACGACTAAGCCATCTGTGGCACCTCAGAACTCGGGAAACTTCAATTTCTCGAGTTCTCTATGTATGCTACTACTACATGTTGGAGTGCGTTGTGAACCCTCATTGGGAACAAACGCTCTTCCCTCATCTCGATCCAGGTGACTGATCAAAGCCTCTGACATCCTCTTGAAGGATCTCACCATACCTATCACATCTCCCATAACAACCTACTTCTTCTCAGTGGTTTTGTCATCTCCATGAGGGTCTGATCCCTCTGGAAAGGATACAACCATAGGAGGCATAACTCTTCCTCCCATACCATGATTCCTACTCATCCTACGTCCTCTCACCATGATACCTGTCATTCTCAAATCAAACTGGATTAGCTAAACATATTTAATCATTTGAAATTAGCATAATTTAAGGCGTACCAATCCGCTGTCACAAGGTTGAACCCGCTCTGATACCATATGTAGCGTCTCTCCTTTAATAACAACAAGTAAATAAATATTGATGAAGTAGTGTTTCATGAATTTACTTATATATATATATATGTATTTATAAAAATTGTTAAAAGTGATAGCTATTAAAGATCATATATCATTTAAACATGTACCAACATGGGTCTCCACAACATAAATTCTCATGTTGGTTAGGCATGATTTGATCGCCTCGCCAATCCTATCACTAAAATAAAACGTATGTAATAGCCATAAAGATAAATACCCAGTCCAATTAAAAATTTACCTAACCAATGGATTCAAATTTCCACCAAGTAATATAAAGTAAGGAGACGAGTATTGCACAATCAACACGTCCAATTTTTAGATGCTACATGAGTAACTTCATAAGTTGTGCGAAGATAGTCCCTCCATTCTTTACTAAAGATTAAATTCAATCAACAAGGTTTGTCTTTTCGATTAGATAATTACCAATTAATCAACATTAGGGAACCAACTTATTTTAATAACGGTACGCATAAGAACTACTGGTGCGTCAATTATGTATGTAATTAATTATTCAATATCTATATGAATAATAATGTATATATTCACTTTAATATATATATATATATATATATATATATATATATACCTACAATTGATTATTGTGATAATATTAAAGAATACACATAAGTAAGGATAATAGATATATGAATTAATTATAAGAAATGGTATACTCATATAGAGATTATTCCAACAAGTAATAGTAACATCGATCATCTACAAATTATAATACTAGTAATCAATACACAGTATGGCACTAAAGATGGTCACTGTTCACACTAGCAGGGCTCAACGTTCTTAGTCAAACAAGTTACCCAGAAGGGATTTTTGTAAATCAATAAATACTTTTATTGTCCATTTAAGTCCCAACGATTAGAAGATTAAATAATATAAATGTATTATTTCCAAAAGTTATTGAATTGTTGTTGGATTACTGCTAGTAGGGCTGAGATAATATTTGCAAGACTTCTCATTTCGTTGTTTGACAATAAGTAATCACAACGTGAATTTTAGGTTTCTCAACTCAATCAGAGGATGTCAACAAGGTCGATTGATCATGATAGTAATTGACTACAAATATAAGTCGCCTAGCACTAGACAATGGAAAGGAACTTGGTCGGCATTGATGTGCACGATTAATTTTGAAATTGAGATAGAGTATGCTAATTACTCAATGTAAAAAAATGTGAAGGTAAAATTATAATCTACGAGTACTTATTCCCTATCTATGATATCTTAATTGTACATGTTATTAATATGTAAAATTATTAATTATTTTTCCTTGAGCTATATGCCTTTTAATAATTAAGATATATGCTTCATTATTAGCATAAATTGTGATCGAATAACTTACTAAACCTGGAGGGTAACTATAAAATATTTCACCTGCTTACTAATACTAAATTTTTCCCTAGCTATGCCAAAGGAAGGCTACACAAGAGATGGAGAGTTGAAAAGAACGCGATGTGGAAAGCATAAGTCATAATTCATAAGTTACTATGAAATCTTTGCACAAAGTATTGGGCGAAAACAACTATATCTTTGCAATTTAAGTGAGTACAAGCTACAAATAATAATTAAAAAGTGTTCGACATTCTTCAAACCATCAGCAGGTTGGTTATTTTCCACATTTTCTTCTAAATTCTGTGAGTATCATAAGTTAGATATTTCCAGTTATGAAGTGTGGTTATGGTGATTCAAAAGTGGCACAATGTCCCTCCAACTAACTTAATTTCGATTTGCAACTGTCACTTCAACTACTCGTAAATAACTAAGACATATATTCTAACATGTACTCTAACTAAGATAAGGTCATTTCGTTCAACATTTAATCTAAAGACAAGTGTACTCCTTCTGCTAGTGGAATTTATTACACTTATAAAAATACGATTTTTTCCAAGATCCCACAAAATTAAAATTCATAACGAAATTATGGGCTCAAAAGGTCGATTTCAGGAACTACTTAAATATAACATAACTTGAATTTCAAATAACTAGAAATACAAATATCGTTGCTTGAAGATTTGAATATGTAGAATTTGATCTTCAATGTGGTTGTGTTGCGCCTTCCCTGGAACAACCTGCTAATCCCAGAACTTCACTGGTACCTCCCATGCAATGCTAGGGGTACTCTTCTTCTCCCTTAGCCCCCCGACCCGCAAAGGGGCCACACAAAAAAAAACCAGAAATACTAGCAACCAAACTTACCTCTCAAGGAAGAGCTTCCACTCTCTCCAAGTTTGGAATCCCAACTCTCACAAGAAAATTTTTGGCAGCATAACAATACTAAGAAAGGTGACCCCTTCCCCTTATTTTCCATTTGTTTTATAGAAATTTCTCAAATGACACATGTCCACATGCACAAATAATCAAATTAAATGATTATTCACCTAACACATGTGTCACACTCTTCCAAAGTTGTACATGTATTTACCCCTTTTATTTTATTTAAAAAGTTATTTTCCCTCACATTCACCAATGTGTTCCTATTTTCTCTCTTAGTTGTCCATTTGTTCCACAAATTCTCATTTAATTAGTGTCCCCTAACTAGATCTTAGTTAGAGTTGGATTAGGAGTCTTCTTTTAGTTAGACTTAGTGGTAGTTTGAATCAAGATGTTATTCTATGTGTACACCTATTCTCTCATGTTTTATTTCTTTCTATTTTAAAATCCATTTTATTATTTTCATGCACACATGGGCAATTTTACCAACCTTTAAATTTTTATTACCTCTTTTCCTAGAGTTTGATTTTATCTCAAATCTTTTAACTTAATTCATATTTTATTTAGTCCTTTATTTAAAATTAGACTTATAATTAGTCTATATTTAGGCTTAGACTTTGGTTAGGCTTCTAAGTTTATAATTTACCAATTAATTAATACTCTGTCCTATCAAGGTCTAAGCATTTTATTAATTTTCTAGGCCATCTAGATTTATTGACTCACATTTTAATTATGCGACATTCCCTTCAATATGCACCTCCATGCTCCAAGGGTGCCACTCACCTTTGAATGGTTTTGAAAGGTTTATGACCTTTGGAGTCAACACTCCATTCAATTGACCTTGTGAGAGACTAAGGGCTTCTAAGGAATAAAGATTCATCCTTATTGCATACCCCTTAGAAATCTGCATGAGCGACTCTCTCATTCCTCCCTCACAACATTGTGAACCTCTCGAACTAGGTAATCGTTAACCTACATTTAAGGTCATGGAGAGAGTGCTATTAGGTTGTGACAGGGATGTTTCCACACCTCTCCCTCAAATGTTTGGTTTTTGTGCATGACACCTTTACTCCTTATGTGAGTCGGAATAGAAAGCATCGTCAAACTTGCATCCAATGAAAAAATCATTGTCAATAATCCATATATATAAATCATACTGTAATCATTCATATATCACATGTGCATAAAATGAAATACTCAAACAAAATGCAATCCACTCCCTGACTCAATCTGAAGTCCAAGGAAGTCCATTGATTCCATCAACATCCATAACTTGTCATGTGTCCTGCACACTTAGTATAACTCGTCAATAATGTCTGTCAATACATATACATCTGAAAGTAACAATAAGTTGTAACATCCCATTCTACTGATCACACTTATATTTACTTATTCTTTGAGGACACTTGCATGCAAGTGATCCGATTATAGTACATTATGATTTATATCTGATGATGATGATGTATTGCAATTTATTGTTACTTTCATATGTATATGCATTGAAATATATTATTGATGAGTTCTCATGAGTATGCAAGACACGTGACAGGTTATGGATGCTGATGGCATCAATGAACTTCCTTGGAATCCAGATTTAGTCAGGGTGTGGATTGTATTTTGTTTGAGTATTTCATTTTATGCACATGTGATATATGATTGATTACAGTATAATTTGTATATATGGATTATTGACACTATTTTTGTTAGTGGACGCGTGCTTGAAGATGCTTGCTAATCTGAATCACATAAGGAGTAAAGGGGTCATGCACATAAAATATAGTTACCAACTTAACGAGAACTCTACAGAGTTCTCGTTTTTTAGGGGGTCAAGTTTTTTACCCCGTTTTTAAAAATGGTGCTACCAGTAGCACCCCCTTCCATTTTTAGGTGGTTTTTTGATATTTTAAATTTTCTCATACATAATGTTTCCAATTTTTTTTTTAAATGCTTGCTCTTTCATTTATTTTTATTTGTTTTATTTTTTATTTTTTTATCAACAGTGTTTTTAGTCATTTTTCAATGCTTCTTTCAATCTCAAAATATTTTTTACCATTTACATTTTTGAAAATACTATTTTTCGTTCCTTAATTAATTTATGGTTCCATAATTTTTTAAATATAGTGAAAAATAGCATTTTTAACACATTTTTTACCTTCACTTTAATAGATAGAAAATCATTGTAGTTAAATAACACTATTTTAAAACATTTAGCAAATAAATATAATTGAATTTTTTTTGATAAATTAAAATTAAAAAAAAAACAAAGAAAAATAAAAGAGTTGAAATTTAAAAAGCAAAAAAATAAAATTAAAAAGAGAATTTATATAATTACCAAAAAAAATAAAAAAAAATCTTAAAAAACTAAAGTGGAAAAAAAAAATCAAAAAACCAAAAATATATAAACTAAGCTTAAATGAGAAATTAAAATAAAAAATATAGTCTAAAATCTTTAGAAAAGTTAACAAAACACAATAAAATATATATATATATATATATATATATATATATATATATATATATATATATATATATATATATATATATATATATATATATATATATATATATA
>JASDQU010109170.1:80188-97441 GCA_032191745.1 Picea mariana
AAATGGGTTGTAAAATGTCTTGAAACATTATAATTAAGTTCATTCTTTAGCAATAAATTTTGACTACCTTAATAAGTGTTTAACAACAATTATGCAATTGATATAAGATAACTATGCCTTGGATATAAGATAAAAATTTAATTTAACAATCCATGATTGAGATTGATGTGATAACATTCGGTATGCAATTAGTGTGATTGTTATATACTTCGGATCATGACTCACCTATTAAAAACTATAGAATTGTTGTTGACAATTATGGTTATAGGTATGAATTTAATATGAATTGTAAATCTAAATTGAAGAGAAATTGATAATGCTAATGAGGTTATTATGCATACTGTTATGTTAAATTCAATACTAAATTAAATGATATAGCTATCCACAATGGATTGTTAATTGTTGAAATTACAAAGTGGATTATAACACTGACATGTATATGGTAATAGCAATAATTTTGTACTAGAAAATTGAGTAGTTTCTTATGATGTGAAATTTGAATGATGAATTGACGAATTATGTACTAGTATAATGAGTTACTGAATGAATTTAATTGCATTATGATTAAGTACCTTATGGTCAAGTTTAGTCTTGAGTCTAGGTTAGGGTTGGTTATGGGAGTAGATACCTTATTGTTCCTCAGAACAATCGCCAATCCTGAGACCTTAGATGGTCAAAATCAATCTGATGAATCCTAGACTTGAGTTTTGATTATGTGTCTTGAAGGTCCTAACCTTGTAGGGTAGGTTGGGAGGGTAGACATCTTTTTTTATCTTTATAAGATATGGTTGATCTTTGAATAACAATCATGTTGTATCTAAATATTTTTGTCTAGAGATATAAATGAGAATAGAATGTGTAAATATTAATGTATGTTATTTTCGCATAACACTTGTCCTAATTGATGTTTCAAAAAAAATAAAAATTACCACTATTGTACTCACTTACATTTTTATCTTAATGGATGGGTCATTACATATGGTATCAGAGCAGGTTCATCCCTACGATAAGGGACCCGTTACGCCTTTCACTATGTTAAATAAATGACTAATGATGTATTACTAATACATTTTGAAATTGTCCATGCATGTAATCATGGTTAGAGGACGCAGGGGAAACAGACGTCATAGTGCGGGAGGAAGAGGTATGCCTCCTCCGTTCGTATCCATGATATAGGGATAAAACCCTCAAGGAGATGAAAAGACCACTGAGCAAGAGAAGGTTGCTATGGGAGATATGGTAGGTATCATGAGATCCTTCTAGAGGCTGTTAGGGGCATTGATTAGTTGTCTTGATCAGGATGAGGGAAAAATGTCTATTCCCAATGAGGGTTCACAACACACTCCAACAAGTAGTAGTATCATACACAAAGAGCTCAATAAGGTGAAATTTCCCAAGTTTTAGGGTGCCACGGAAGGCTTAGCCACCAAGGAATAGTTGGAGAACATGGCAATGTGCTTCACACTTTGTGATTACACCTCCAAAATGAAAGTTTGCATGGCAGTATTTCAACTAAAAGGGAGTGCTATACTTTGGTGGAAGACACTCCTTCCTCAACTAAACATGGTCGTTGAAGACATGTCATGGGAATTGCTTGAGGAATGATTCCCGGAGAGGTATTTGTCCGATGAATTGATTGAGCGTTAGCTTAATGAATTGAATGCCTTATGACAGGGTAGTTGTACGGTACCAGAGTATGAGTCCATGTTCATGGAGCTAATTAGATATGCTCCACATCTGAATAGAGAGAAGTTAAAGGTCAACAATTTTATGTTTGGCCTTAACTTCAACATTCGTGAAAAGGTGAGGTTATTGATGCCCCAAACATTGCACGATGCAGTTCAAAAGGACTGCATATTTGAGGAAGAGATGAACAATGGGGGCCAGAGTGGGACTCCTTCTAGACAGACTAGATAGATAACACCAGGAGTGAAACAACATCAAACACCATCCAGACAGATCTATGGGCATCCAGATACACCTAGAGGACCTATGTTCTCAACACCAAGACAAAAGACTCCTCATAATAGCACTCCCTATAGAGCACCATATCAGTAGCAGAAGTGTCATCCGCAACAAAAACAACAGTTTAGGCCTATTCAATAGAACAGACTAGGATCACAGAATGTTAGGCCGATAGCTTCTACTTCCGAGACCATGAGAATTGGAATGAAGAATGGATGTTGGGCATGTGGAGAGCCACATTACCAATGATATTGTATTATTGAGAAGGCCAGAGTATTCAGATCATCACGACCCACTAAATTTGGAGATTTGGGCAAGGCCCACAAGATACATGCAGCGATGAACAAGTGTTAGGACGAGCACCATTCCATTATGATCAAGATGTAGGGTATGATCTAGGATCAAAATTTTAGTATTTTGATAGATGCATGAGCTATAGAGAGATTTATTTCTAGTGCATCTCTTAAGAGAATTAAGTTAAAGTCAGTCGAGTAGGACGAGTTCAGATACATAGAAATGACATAGGGTGCCAAGTAGAAAGTTGGAGGAAAGGTTATGGATTGTAGCATTAACTTGGGTGATTTTGTAACGAAGGCCAACCTATACGCCATGATCTTAGGATCTTATGACATAGTGATTGGCATGGACTAGTTGGAATCGCGTGATGCGATACTTAATTGCAAGACAAAACGGTTAAGTTTGACAGATGATTTGGGACAGAGTAGAGTGATTGTAGGAAGAAACTAGGGAGTGTCTCTGAGGTTTATTTCTTCCCTACAATTACAAAAGAGTATGTGCAAGGGGTGTAAATTATATGCCATATTAGCACTAAATGAAAAGGGGGACACAAAAGAACTAGAAAATCTTCCTGTAGTATCATAGTTTGCCAATGTGTTTCCTGAGGAATCGCGAGGTTTTCCATCAGAAAGAGAATTACAGTTTATGATAGAACTCCATATCGGATGTTGACACTAGAATTACATGATTTGAAACTGCAATTGAAGGAGTTGTTTGACTTGGGACTTATACGTCCAAGCGTATCGTTGTGGGGTGCACCAGTTATTTTTGTGAGAAATAAGGATGGATCATGGAGAATTTGTATTGGCTATCATCAATTGAAAAGGGCGATCATCAAGAACTAGTATCCATTGCCAAGGATTGAGGATCTATTTGATCAAATGAAGGGAGAAACTGTGTTTTCTAAGATTGAGTTGAGATAAGGATATCACCAGTTATGGATCAAAGAGGAAGATATCCCTAACACTGCATTTAGGACGAGATTTAGACACTATGATTTCACCGTTTTACCATTTGGATTGATGAATTCCCCAGGCATATTTATGAGTTTGATGAATGGGGTATTCTGTAAATACTTGGAAAATTTTGTTTAAGTATTTATTGATGACATACTGATTTATAATAGAATGAAAGAAGAGAATGATGAACACTTGAGATTGGTTCTACAGTGTATTAGAGAAAACAAATTGTACGGGAAGCTATAGAAATGTTCTTTTTACCAAACAAAGATTCATTACTTGGGACATATCATATCTATAGAAGGTATCATTGTGGATCCAACAAAAGTAGAGGATAATATGGAATGGATAGCTTTGATGAATGTACAAGAAGTATGTAGCTTTATGGGTTTAGCTGGATATTACCGACGATTCGTCAAAGGTTTTTTGAAGATAGCAAATCCAATCATGAAAATGCAGAAGAAAAACAAGAAATTTGTCTAGATAGAGAAATGCATTGAAGCATTTCAAAAGATTAAGGAGTTGTTAATGATAACGCTAGTATTGAAGGTCCCCGACATGGAAAAATAATTCTTGGTGTGCACAGATGCATCCAAGGAAGGTTTAGGTGAAGTTTTGATGCAAGATGGTCGAGTGATTGCTTACATTTCAAGAAAATTAAGAAGGCATGAAGAGAACTATGCAACATATGACTTGGAATTATTAGCGATTGTATATGCCTTGAGAGTATGGAGAAATTATCTGATTGAACAAAAATTTGAACTAAACACGGATCACTTGGATTGCAACACATTTTTACTTAGAGTGACCTGAACGTACGACAAAGGTGTTGGTCAGAGCYACTTAGMAAATACRATTTTCAAATTACTTACATTAAAGAAACACTGAAAAGAGTAGAAGATGCATTGAGTCGGAGACCACGCATATTCTTGACAATACCTCTTAAGATTAATCTTCGAGAAAATGTTCTAACTTTACAGGTAGACAATGACTGGTACAAGAAATTTAAGGATAATATTGGACAAAATACCATGATGGTACCAAAGTTTGAAGGTTATTCATTGGACAATGATAGATTATTGAGATATAATGACAAAATATACGTACTGCCTGACGACGAATTAAGAAGTTTGATCTTAGGCAAAGCTCATCAAGAAATATACATGGCTCATTCGGGATTCACAAAGATGAAGGCATAACTTAAGCCTTTATTCTTCTGAAAAGGAATGAAAGTGAACATAGTTAGTTACATGGAGAGATGTCTAGAATGTTAGCAAGTGAAGGATGAACATAGACATACAACAAGATTGTTACAGCCACACGTTATTCTTGAATTTAAATGGGAGGTCATTTCGATGGATTTTATTGTTGGATTTCCACTGACATCAAGGAGACACGGTTCAATTTTTGCGGTAGTTGACACTCTAACGAAGAGTGCACACTTTATTCTAGTGTGTACGACATATGAGGCACCAAACATAGCTAGATGTTTTGTTAGCGATATTGTGAGGTTGCATGGAGTACCAAGAAAGATCATATCCAATCATGGATCAATGTTTACAACACAATTTCGGACAAGTTTCCAGGAGGCTTTGGGAACACAAATAAATTTTAGTAAAACATATCACCCAGAAACAGATGGAACAAAAAAAAAACGAACCAGATCTTAGAGGATATGATTAATATGTACGTGATGGATCAACACAAGTGTTGGGAGGAATTATTTCCATTGGTAGAGTTTGCATACAACAATAGTTACCAAAGTATGATTAAGATGGCACTATTTGAGTTTCTTTACGGGTGACCATATCAAACATCATTGAGTTGGGATTGAAATGAGGATAGGGTCCTAGTGGGACCAAAAGTGATCCAATAAATGGAAGAATAGATGCAATAGATAAGACAAAGGTTTAAAGAAGCACATGATCGACAAAAGGGTTATGTTGATGCGCATCGCGTTGACCAAAATTATGAGGTTGGAAACATAGTTTTCTTGTGGGTAAAACCACATAAGAGTTTGGTCAAGTTTGGAAAGGGTGATAAAATATTTCCTAGGTTTGTGGGACCTTTCAAGGTTTTGGAAAAGAAAGGACTTGTGGCTTATTGACTAGCCTTGCATGATTCTTTGAGGCGTATGCATGATGTATTTCATGTGTCTATTTTTTGACATTATATCAATGATCCATCACATGTTATTGACATGAGTTCTTTGCAGGTGTTAGATGAGGGTTCTCTCATGGAGGAGCCAATACACATTTTAGACCATCACACTCGAAAACTATGATGACGAATAGTTGATCAGGTCAAGGCCCAGTGGGACAACTATAGTCCACACTCGGCTACATGGGAGTGTTGTAACCTAGGTCTGTGCCCCTTCCCTTTTCCCTCCTTTACCCTATACATACATCAATACTAAGTTTTGTGGTTGCTTTCTTAGCTTATTATCCATTATTTAATCACTCAACTTCATGGCCCATGCTCATCTTTACTTATTTTGCAGCATCTTTTTTCACTTTCTTGAAGGGTGATTTCATGTTCTATTTTGAGTTTGAAATACTTGTCATAATATTTTCCACTAATTGAGCATGCAACAGGTCCACCAAGTCTTTTGTGTGTGCATGAGACATCCAGGTCCAACAAGTCCTTTGTAAGCTCAATAAGTTTCCATATAAAAAGGCACCAAATCAAAGAACTCCATTTAAGGCTTAGAATTTAAGCCAAACACACAGGTCAAATATTCAATGGTGGACATCCAATAGTCGATGCAGATCAACGAATCTCATGCATTCGAAGCCTCAAACTCACATGGGTTTTAACAGTATTGACTATGTGACTTCGGTGTTTGAGCGTCTGAAATTTCCATTGGTTCAAATCTTTCAAAGTGTCTAGACACTGAAGTGTCGAAACCTCTGAAGCTTCCAAGTGTGGGAGCTCCGAAGCAGCAAGTCCCTAAAGTGTCAGAGTGTTCCCTCACTACCATGTCATTTCGTGAGTTAGTTCATCTGAGAGGTTTTACTTCAAGACAAGCATGGAGCCTCGAAATGCCAAAATGACAGAGACACGTGGTGTCCATCAGTTATGACACGTGGAACTCATTTAAGGTCATTTGGTTGCATCATCCGCTCATTTCCAGGTGACATGTGTCACTCTCCTTCTGAGACACCTCACTTTGGGACCGTACTACTTCATGATATTTTCATGCTGCACGTCCAAAAACTCCCGAATCCCGAAGTGCTGAAGCACACGACACTCATTTTCCAACACATATGGTAGCCATCTAGCACTGACACATGACATCCATATGGTGATGACATGTGGCATCCATCTAGAAATGGCACGTGGCAGTCGTCAGTCGAGACATGTGGCACCCATTTTTTGCACATTTGGGGCTGGCATATGCATCATTTCAAGTGACACGTGTCACCCTCCTTTTTGTGACACATCTGCAGTTGAAATCAGGCTGCCACGTTGGTTCGGGAGATCTTTCTCCAAGAGGTTTTCAAATGCAACACTACAGGTCTCCTAAAACTATGAACTCTCGAAATCCTTTAATGATTAAAGTATTAATCTCGGGTTAATTAGCCTAATATAAGAAAAGATTAGTGACTTCGCAAGATTATGACTCTGGGAGATTTAGATGAAACACAAATCACAAACCTCCGAACACTAAAATTTTGAATTGGTTCACTCGCATTTATTTCACATTTGAAAAAGATCAAAAAGGGGCACCAAACTAGGAACGCGAAAACTACACGTCTAGACTCTAGAAAAGCGTAACATGAATTTCTTCTGTCCTCAAAGAGATAAGTGGGGGAAAGACATGACCACACTTTCAGTTGTCTCCAATGGCCTCCAACAATGCGCGTGCATGCCATGATCGATACAGAGCTCAGTTCTGTCACTCTTGGTCATTTCTGTTAGATCTCAGTTCGCTCCAATGCATGCATCAATATTATTTCATTGTACCAACAGTTTCAGATGTTTAATTTCATGGTTCCTTTTAGTTTCAAGCATAATCAATGGTCTTTTGTGATAAGAACCACTCAGTTTTGATTAAGTCAAGCTCAGAGTATTCCTTGATATACTCCAATGTGTGTTTAGTTCAGTTAATTAGTTGTTTTACAAATGGTAGTATAGAGTTAAGCCTCAGTCCCAAACGGACGAGAGCCTCTGCAACTCTTATAAATATGAAGTTTTTGTATGTTTTAAAGTGGGGTTCGATTTTGGTGGAAAAGAGAAGGATTTTGTAAATTTCTCTACCTATTGAATATGTGTTGATGGAAGTTGATTTTCTTACTCAAATCAGTATGTGTTTAATTCGATCTTGAATGCAAATTCTGTGTTGTGTGAAAAGTACATTTCCTTATTCTTTCAACTATGGTTTTTGTTTATTTGTTCACCGATTATGAAACCTATTATAAAACTATATTTTAGTGAATAGATTAACTAATTGAGCACCTGTTGGACGATTTGCATCTAGATTTTTGTTGAAGTCTTAATATATTATTTTAATCCTTTATTTATCATATAGCGACAGATTCATTGCATTGTTGGCTATTGTCTCCTGTGTGTGTCTTTAATATTCCCAAATGTCCATTAATATACATACCAATAGAAAAAGAGAAATTAGCTTCATACTGTGCGGTTTGTCCAACCAGATCACCATATTCCAAAAACCCATCCTTAAGCCGACCAAAAAACTCAAATTATCAAAGAATAATCATTCCAAAACTTGAGGTGGACTAGCTTTTCCCTTTAGCAGTTAGGTGCATACTTTAGGACCAACATCTTCTGGCACCATTGTCAGGGAATGGAGTAATGAAATATATTTCTCTCAGAGAATGACAACGATTAGATCCGATCTTTGATGTTGAACAAAGACCAGACACATTTAGACTATAGATCATTCACCTGGCAACTCCATGGTTAAAGAATCCAGTGGCGAATCCACAGTTTTAAGAAGTCATATTTTCAGATGAAAGCCATCTTGTCTTGGAGGTTTTCTCCTTTTAATTTCTTTGTTTTTCCTGGTTTTCCAAATGTTGTTCCTACTATAGACGAGTGGGGTGATTTCTTTCCCATATTTAGAGAACATAGAGATGAAAATCCTGCTGAGCATTTTCTTGAGTTTCATGAACTCATGCAGCATTGGGGAATACATCATGAGGATGTATTAATGAAGATGTTCATGTACTCATTAGAGGGAGATGCTCATGAGTGGTATCAATCCTTTCCCTCTGCTAGCATCTCCTCCCTAGAATAGTTCCATGTTTCATTTAGTGAGCATTGTAAAAGGTTTTTTCCAACTAATTTACTTTTTGAAGATTGTTATGAAGAATTTTTATCTCATATTAGACAGTCAATTATTATTTATTCTAGTAGTGAAAATAAAAGGGATTTTTCCATTGAGGAAGTGGAGAAAGATTCAATTACATCCGAGTCTTCTTCTGATTCTTTTATTCAAAAAGATGATGTTGGGAATTGAATTAATGATGAAATTGATTATAACAAGGCTTTGGATACATCTTGCATTATTCTAGGTGCCCCAGTTAGTCGTTGTTATGATGCATCTGTTGTTCTATGTTATCATAAATATTTGATTAACTATGAGGAAATTGATGTTGAATGTCATGAGCAATTTGTTCCCCTTCCCTTCTGAAATTGTTGAGCAACAAGAAATCTATAAGTCTGAAGATGACATTCTGGAGCTAGAATGAGAAAAAACCAACAATGCAGAAGATATACCCATTCATTTCAAACAACAAGATGAGAAGTATCATGAGTGTTTTGATTCCTTTTATGGTTGTAAATCATATGAATTTCATAATCTGTTCTAACGAGGACAAGGGAATCTCAGTCTTTTTTATAATGCAGATCTCACACAACAACAACTTTGTTCTCTCAACCAGTTGGAGGCTTTTCATGAATTTCAAGATCCAATAGTGAGATGGATGGATTCTTATTTTTCCAAAATCTCAAATGTGGTAAGTTTTAGCATGATCAACTTTTGCAGCCGTGAGTATGAAATGCCTGCTATTTTTTTGTTGCATATGATATATACTCTTTGGATTATTATAAACAGTGACATGCACAAAGTTATGGTTCTCAGTCAAATGGTTTCTTGGTTTCACTGGAAATATGATTACACATGATTACTTGGTTTTTAGCTGAATAACGTAGGTAGTAGGAGAATAAGCTCTTAGTTGGAGTAGTTAATTTTTCAGTTCACAAATTGTTTTCAATATGTTGGCTTTTTTAGTAGTTTGTGTGTAGATTAACAATAAGACTCCATGTCCCAACAAAGGCACTGGGGTGTAGCTGCAGTTTTAAGTTTCAGATTGAATAAAGACTCCAAAGCCCAACAAAGAAATTGAGGTGTAGTTACTATTTTGAAATTCAAAGATATACATGCTCAACAAAAAAAAATAGAGGTAAGTTACAGCTAGAGGGAGCGAGGTTCTGAAAGGTAAGGCACCTGGTCTACTGTTCCTAGCACCTCACATGAAAGTGTTATCCCTGGTTGGATCCAATGTTGTAACCTAGGTCTACACCCCTACCCTTTTCCCTCCTTTACCCTATACATCCATCAATTCTAAGTTTTGTGTCTGCTTTCTTAGCGTATTCTCCATTATTTAATCACTCAGCTTCATGGTCCCTGCTTGTCTTTACTTATTTTGCACCATCTTTTTTCTCTTTCTTGAAGGGTGATTTCATGTTCTGGTTTGAGTTTGAAATACTTGTCATCATATTTTCCACTAATTGAGCATGCAATAGGTACACCAAGTATTTTGTGTGCGTGAGAGACATCTAGGTCCAACAAGTTCTTTGTAAGCTCAGTAAGCTTCCACAGAAAAAGGAAGCAAATAAAAGTAGTACATTTTGGGCTTAGAATTTAAGCCAAACAGACATGTCAAATCAATGGTGAAGATCCAACAGTCGATGCAGATCAACAAATTTTGCGCATTTAGAGCCTCAAAATATCGTAGGGTTTAACAGGATTGACTCCGCGTCTTTGGCGTTCGGGCGTCTAAACTTTCCATTGCTTCAAAGATTCTGAAGTGTCCAGACACCAAAGTGTCTAAGCCTCCGAAGCTTAGAAGTGTCGGAGCTTTGAAGCAATAGGTCCTCGATGTGCTAGAGTGGGCCCTCACTTCCACCTCACTTCACACGTTAGTTCATCTAGGAGGTTTTACTTCAAGACAAGAATGGAACCCCGAAATGCAGAAATGCCAGAGACACGTGGAATCCATCAGTCATGACATGTGGCACTCATTTTAGATCATTTGGTTGCATCATCCGCTCATTTTTGGCTAACATGTGTCACTCTGCTTCTGAGACATGTCACTTCGGGACTGTACTACTTCGAAATATTTTCATGCCGCACATCCAAAAACTCCTGAAGCCAAAAGTGCTGAAGCACATGACACTCATCCGCCAAGACATGTGGAAACCATCTAGCACTGACACATGACATCCATATGGACTTGACATGTGGCATTCATCTAGCCCTGACACGTGGCAATCGTCAGTCGAGACACATGGCACCCATTTTTTGCACATTTGGGGCTAACATATGCATTATTTCAAGTGACACATGTCACCCTCCTTTCTGTGACACGTCAGCAGTTGACGTCAGGCTGCCACGTCAGATTCAAGAGATCTTCTTCTAGGAGGTTTTCAAACGTAACACTATAGGTCTCTCGAAGTTCCGAACTCCCGAAATCCTTTAATGATTAAAGTATTAATCTAGAGTTAATTAGCCTAATATAAGCATAGATTAGTGAATTCACGGGATTAGCACTCCAAGAGATTTAGATGCAACACAAATCACAAACCTCTGAAAGCCAAAATTTCAAAGTGGTTCACCCACATTTATTGCACATTTGAAAAATATCAAAAAGGGGTGCCAAACCAGGAACGAGAAAACTACACGTCTAGACTCCATAAAAGCGCAACATGAATTTTGTCTATCCTCAAAGAGATAAGTGGGGGAAAGACACGACCACACTTTCAGTTGTCTCCAGTGGCCTCCAACAACGTGCGTGCATGCCATGATCGATACAGAACTCAGTTCTGTCACTCTTGGTCATTTCTGTCAGATCTCAGTTCGCTCCAACACATGCATCAATATTATTTCATTGTAGGAGAAGTTTAATATGTTTAATTGCATGGTTCTGTTTAGTTTCAAGCACAATCAATGGTATTATGTGATAAGAACCACTCAGTTTTGATTAAGTCAAGCTCGAAGTATTCCTTGATATACTATAGCGTGTGTTTAGTTCAATTAATTAGTTGTTTT
Source organism: Picea mariana (assembly GCA_032191745.1). Lineage (NCBI taxonomy): Eukaryota > Viridiplantae > Streptophyta > Pinopsida > Pinales > Pinaceae > Picea > Picea mariana. The sequence goes on from JASDQU010109170.1 coordinate 91,709, forward strand.
ACAACTAGTAGTATAGAGTTAAGCCTCAGTCCCAAATGGACGAGAGCCTTTGCAACTCTTATAAATATGCAGTTTCTATATGTTTTAAAGGGGGGTTCGATTTTGGTGGAAAATAGAAGGATCAGAAGGGTTGGACCTGCTCACAAGATTGTAAATTTATCTACCTATTGAATATATGTTGATGGTTGTTATTTTTCTTACTCAAATATGTATGTGTTTAATCTGATCTTGAATGCAAATTATGTGTTGTGTGAGAAGTAAATTTCCTTATTCTTTCAGCTACGGTTTTAATTTATTTTTTCACCGATTATGCAACCTGTTATACAACCATTGTTTAGTGAATAGATTAACTAATTGAACACCTATTGGATGATTTGCATCTAGATTTTTGTTGAAGTTTTAAGATATTATTTTAAGCCTTTATTTCTCATATAACGAGCGATTCATTGCATTGTTAGCTATTGTCTCCTATGTTTGTCTTTAATATTCCCAACTGTGCACTAATATCCATACCAATATCAAAAGAGAAACTACCTTCATGTTGTGCGATTTGTCCAACCAGATCACCATCTTCCCAAAACCCATACTTGAGCTGACCAACAAAATCAAATTATCAAAGAATAATCATTCCAAACCTTAAGGTGGCCTAGCTTTTCTCTTTAACAATCAAGTGCAGAATTTAGGACCAACAGGGAGGACACATATGAGACGCGTCAACAATTTCCTTATTTTTTTGATAGATTATATATGTAGATCTATGTTAGATATATTTATTTACTTGCATTTATATACTGTACAAACTTCAGGACGAAGTTAATAACAAGAGGGGGTGTATGTAACCTCTCGTTCTATTGATCACACTTATATTTAGTTATTCTTTGAGGACACTTGCATGCAAGTGATCCGGTTATAGTACATTATGATTTCGTTTCGATTATGAGTTATATATGATGATGATGTTGATGTATTTTAATTTATTGTTACTTTCATATGTATATGTATTGACATATATTATTGACGACTTATTTTGAGTGTGCAGGACACATGATAGGTTATGGATTCTTATGGCATCAATGAACTTCCTTGGAATCTAGATTGAGCCAGGGAGTGGATTGTATTTTTTTTGAGTATTTCATTTTACGCACATGTGATATATGATTAATTACAGTATGATTTATATATATGGATTATTGACACTTTTTTTTTTCAATGGATGCAGGCTTGATGATGCTTGCTAATCAAACTCACATAGGGAGTAAAGGGGTCATGCATAGAAACCAAACATTTGAGAGAGAGGTGTGGTAGTGTTCCTATCACAACCTACTAGCACTCTCGCAGTGACCTGAACTGTAGGTTAACGATTACCGAGTTTTAGAGGTACACGATGTCGTGTGGGTAGACTAAGATAGTTGCTCACAAGGAAATCTAATTTGAGCACAATAAGGTGGAATCATTATTCCTTAGAATCCCTTAGTCTCTCACAAGGTTGACCGAATGGAGTGTTGACTCCAAGGGTCAGAAAAAATTCCAAAACCAGTCAAAGGTGAGTGAGACCATTGGAGCATGGAGGTGTGTCCTGAAAGGCACGTCGCGTAATTAAAATGTGAGTCAATAAATCTAGATGGAATAGAAAATTAATAAAATGCTTAGACATTTATAGGACAAAGTATTAATTAATCAGTAAATTATAAACTTAGAAACATAACCAGAGTCTAAGCCTAAATATAGACTAAGTCTAAGTCTAAATTTAAATAAAGGACGGAATAAAATATGAAATAAGTTAAGATAATTGAGAATAAATCAAACTCTAGGAAAATGGGGAATACAAATTTAAAGGTTGGGAAAATTGCACATGTGTGCATGAAAATAATAAAAGAGATTTTTAAAATAGAAAGAAATAAAACATGAGATAATAGGTGTACACATATAATAACATCTTGAGTCAAAATATCACTAAGTCTAACTAAAACAATACTCCTAATCCAACTCTAACTAATATCTAGTTAGGGGACACTGATTAAATGAGAATTTAGGGAACACAGGGACAACTAAGAGAAAAAATAGGAACACATTGGGGAATGTGAGGGAAAATGACTTTAAAGAAAAAGAAGAAGAAGTAATTAGTTGTGCAACTTGGGGAGAGTATGACAAGTGTGTGGGTGAATAATATTAATTAAATTAATTAAAAAGTTAATTATTTGTGCATGAGGACATGTTTCATTGAGGATATTTCTATAAAGGGATTGAAGAAGAGGGGAAATGAATCTCACTTTTAATAGTACTTTTATGCTCCCAAAATTTGTTTTGACTGTGTTTTACTTGTGAGAGTTGGAATTTCAAGCTTGAGAAAGAGTGGAAGCTCTTCCTCGCGAGGAAAGCTTGGAGATATTGTTTTTTTTTTGTTTCTTGTATGGACCCTTTGCAGCTCAGGGGCTAAGGGGGGAAAAGAGTACCCATAGCTTTTGTTGGGAGGTACCAATGATGTTTTGAGATCAAAAAGCTGGAGGAAGAAGGAGAGAAATCCCACATTGAAGGACATCCTCAATTCTCCATCTTCATCTACTCCGACATTTTATTTTCCGAAAATTTTAAATTGTAATAAGAGTAAATTTTATATATTAGAATTGTTTTAAATTGCTGTAGAACCATTTTGTAATTAGAAAACTATTTTTTTTTTAAAATCCCCACAGAACCATTTTGTAATCTGAAAACTATAAATTTTTAAAATCGTTGCAAAACCATTTTGTAATTGAAAACTAGAATTTTTAAAATCGCTGCAGAACCATTTTGTAACTCTGAAAACTAGAATTTGTTTTTAATTGTTGCTGAACCATTTTGTAACTCTGAAAACTAGAATTTTAAAAATCTCGACATAACCATTTTGTAATCTGAAAACTAGTTTTTTTTTAAATCGTTGTAGAACCATTTTGTAATCTAAAAACTAGAAATTTTTAAAATCGTTGCAGAACTGTTTTGTAATATGAAAACTAGATATATTTTTTTTAAATCGATGTAGAACCGTTTTGTAACTTTGAAAACTATAATCGTTTTTTATCACTGCATAAGTGTTTTGTAACTCTGAAAACTAGAATTTTTTAAAATCATGGCTGAACTGTTTTGCAACTCTAGAAACTAGAATTTTGTAGGGTTGCTGCAAAATTATTTTAGAAATCCAGAATTTAGAATATCGCATGGTCACTGCAAAATTAATTTACAAATATGGAATTTAGAATTTCGAATGGTCCCTTCAAAATTAATTTACAAATCTGGAATTTAGAATTTCGTATGGTCGTTGTAAAATTTATTTCCAAATCCAGAAACTAAAATTTTGTAGGGTCGCTGCAGAATTATTATGCAAATCTGGAAACTGGAACTTTGTATGGTTGATGTAGAATTTTTATGCAAAGATGGAAATTTATCTTAGGATTTATGAACTGTTGTTGTTATTAAAAATTTAATGATAGATTTGATATAAGTTAGAATGTAAACTACTGAATTTTATTTGAAAATATCCTTGAGTATGGATTGAATGATTAATAATACTATTATCCTATATACCTGTAATGTATGTGGATGGATCATTTTACAGGATATCCCTTCCATTTCAATTATTTTCCGATTTTATTTTGTAGATTGATGTGATAATTTGTGACCAATCTGTAAAGAACAATCGAACCTAGTATCTAATTACGTTCCATTCTTAATTGAGTGGAGTGTTACCTCCAACGAAATTGGGTATATTGATGCGATAATAGAGTATCGATTTAACTTATGTCATGATTTTGTATAGAATACCTTTAAGTTAGTGTGAACAAATATACAAAATATTTAATAAGGAATTTTAATGAAAGTATTTAATGCTAGATTGTAAATATTACTCTTTTGTGTATACATATTGACTACTAATGAAATTCAAAAAGTAAGAAAGGTTTTCAAAGGATAAATGGATTTATCCCAATAAAATAAAACTTAACAATAGTTACAGTAAAGGGTTTAGCACCTCTTATGCACCACTCTACTTTCATTGGATTGATTTCAATTAATAATATGATCAAAACATTATTTTCTTTATGTAATGGATTTGGAATGTTTATGAATTAACGGTTATTGACTTATTTAATGATCAACTATATAATTATTATAATAAGATATTTAATATTAAGAATGTTAAAGTATAATCATTTGGGTTAATAAGGATATGGTAAAACTTATTAAATGATAAAGGGTGATGTTCATTTAGGAAGAATGGTTGAAGAGTTGAAGTAATAAATTTAACTTAGAAATACCATACTATTATAGTAATAGAGATAATATTATATATTTTACCCAAGAAGAATTTAAATTATAACTTTAAGGATACAATATAGAGTGGGAATTAAAATTTTAGAAAGTAAATGAGTTGTAAAATGTATTAAAACATTATTTTTTAATCGAAAGGTTTCAACCTGCTCACGCTAGGGCTACTGCCTACTCTAGTGTGCCCCTGAGGCCTCTGCGCCTCCCGACCGACTTGCGACACTCCTACAGGCCATGGATGCCTCCGGGGACCTCGATCCACCTCTGGACGTTCTTGTTTTCAGAACCATGGTTGTCGCTGGCCCTAAGCACCCCTCCTCTGCGTCTCAACAGAAATTCGTAAAGAAAATGGACTCAATCCCTTCTGTGGCCATTCCGGAAGAAGAAACCTACAAGGCGGCCTTGAACCTAGCCGAGAGAGGCCTCATAGGCTAGTTCACGGGCCTCTGGCCTTCTCCCAAATCAGTGGAAGAATGGACTCAAAGGAACTGGAAGCCATTGATCAAAGAGGGAGTCAAAAGATTTTTCGTAGGAAGGGTTTCTTTGTGTTTGTCTTCGAAAACCCAGATGACAGAGGATTAATCTTCAGAAACAGGCCATACTTTATGGGACCTCAGGGTCTTTATCTAAACAAATGGACTCCATATTTTGATCCCACCCAAGACGTCCCCTCTGTTGTCTTGGTTTGGGTCAGGCTCCCTCATTTACCTCTCCACTACTGGAATCAAAAATCCCTCCAGATCATTGGTAACACGTTGGGAAAATACATAGACCAAGCTGCAAGAAAGGATCAGTATTCTTGCGCTCGTATCTGCGTAGAAGTGGACCTAGAAGAGGGGCTACCAGAAGCAATCAAAATCACTGTAGCGGGGTGGACGCATGTCCAGGAGTTGGACTATGAACAACTACCTTTTAAATGTAGACATTGTTACGGGCACAGACACTTTGCAAAGCATTGCAGGAAGAAGGCTGAGGAACAAGTAGACAAACAAAATGGGGAACAATGGACCCTAGTTCAGAAAAATGCAAACTCAAAAAAAGGCACAGGTAAAGGCAATATGACCGGAGGTCCTAGAAGCTCCAGAATCGACCAAGAAATGGAAGCAACTCCAAATGGGACAGAAAGAGTGCAGAACAATCAAGTAATTCTAACCTAGGAGAATGTGGAATAGGCAGACACACCACCTTCAAACAAAGAGGGAGGGGAAGTAATATAGATTGAAGCCAATCAAGGCAGCCCCTCCAATCCTTCATACACAAAAATCACAAGGAAAAAACCAGTGGAAAGCTCAGGTTCTTCAGAGGATTAAACCTATGAGCGTCCTTTGAAAAAAGCAGGAAGGAAATCCCATAAAGAAAAGCGGGAGGAGGAGGCAGAAAGTATCAAAACACAAGGAAGCCAGTCTACAATAGAAATGTCTATTGGGCGAAATACCA
>JASDQU010109170.1:128510-139481 GCA_032191745.1 Picea mariana
TCTGCTAATGAAGAAAACTTCTGATGATTTATAGATATGTCAGTCAGTGCTCCAAGATGATATTAATGATGTTGCCCCCCTGATGTCGTTGATGATGCAGACCTCTCTCTCGCCCGATGTTGTTGAAGAATACCCTTCTTGTTAAGGGGGAGTGTTGAAATAATGTAACTGCAAAGTGTATTCTTATTATTATCTGATATATTATTCATTGGATCAATCCCCATTGTGGATTGATCATGTCAGCTATTGTAATAGGACCAAATCCCCTTTTGCGGATTGGTCAAATGATAATTATAATAGGTAGAATAAGAAGTTGGCCCCAACAGATATTAAAGAGGCCCCAGAATATAGTAAAGGTGGTTATAACCACCTAGTTTGAGAAGTCGGCCCTGCCAGTGAAGAGACACTTCACACATGCCATTCTTGTATAAATAAAGAGGCCAACACCTCACTTAGACACACAACTCACTTTCTCATTTGAGAGACAAGTTTCAGAATTGTAGTTGGAGAAGAAAGAGAGAGAGTGGCGCATCTTTTGGAGAGGATCTTCTGTATTGGATTGAGTTATCTCTTGGAATTGTATTGGCTATCTATAATAAGGAAGTTTTGTTGGGTTTTCTTCCCCTAGAGGGTTTCCCGGGATAAATGTTGTGTCTCTTGTGATTGTGTATTTCTCAGTGATCTTGCTTTTATGTTGTTTTTATCTATTGAAATGCAAAGAACTATAATAATGGCATAAACATTAACAAAGGCAAGCTTCGATGATATGCTTGATATTGTGAAAAGTAAAGGTCATGGCTCCTTAGAAGGTTGCTCCGATGTTTTTAAGGCCGAAAGGCATTTTCTGGTATGTGAAAGTACCCCAAGGACGAATAAATGTCGTTGTATGTTGATCCTAGGGTTTAATATGAATTTGATTATATCCTATAAACCCATCCATAAAATAAAAAATCTTGCTTTCCACACACTCATCGAGAATCTGATCGATGAAAGGTGTTGGGAAGTTGTCTTTAGGACATGCCTTATTTTGGTCTTGAAAATCCATACACAAATGGATGGTTCCTTGCTTCTTATTCACACAAATGGGATTTGATATGCATTCAGTCAAGGGAACTAGGTAGATAAAACCAACATTAAGCAGTTTCTCCACCTCTGCCTTAATAGTAGGGGACTTCCTAGGATTAACATCTCTAATTCATTTCCAAACATGTTTAGCATCCGGGTAGGTTTTAATTTCATGTTAGACAATACGAGGGTCAATTTCTGGCATCTCTTCATATGAACAAGTGAATACATCATGGAATCATTTGAAGAGATTGGTGTAGATATGAATTTATTCAAGCAAATAATTTGCACCGATATATACATTTTCAATTTTACCAGAAATGTGAGAGATTTCGATAGTGACAGTAGGATAAATAATCACCATGTTTCCTTTGGCATAAATGTCATGTGTATCTAGTGGAAGTATGGCATGACTCACTATCTCACTCAAGGTAGATCTAAAATCATCTTATTCGATCCTAACAAGCTCTAGGAGAAAGTAAGAGCAATGATGCATATCATCCCATGGCCTATCTGAACCATTCATTTCCTATAAGATCACTTCATCCGAAGGTAAATTATCATCGATTAAATCATGTGATCAAGATGATGAAGTGGCCCATACAGGATTAAGAACAGGATCCTCCTCATCCATATACAAGGAGACAATATATGGGTCGACAGAAAAGTCAAGAATAGCTTGATACGTTATCTTTTCCACTGATAGTGGAATTTCCATTCCAATATGTGACTGACCTTCACAAGACCTGGTCAGGGAAGGTAGGGTCCAAGGATCGTTAAAATACGAAGTGCGGAAAGGAACGAACTTCATTGACAAAGAATACCTAATGGACATGGAATAAATGTGATGAATTGGTGCCATGATATCAAAGGTGACCATAAGGGAGGAATACATTCCGACACCAATATCCTTAGTTGTCGACTGAGAATTATCAATCACGGGGATTGAAGGTCCAACTAATGCATTGGGACTAGCATGCGCAAAGAATAATTTATCAATCGCCATGATTTTACCTTCCTGAGGAAAACATAAGTATGGAAAATAGAAGATACAACTATAGTCATATCATAATTCCAATTACTCCCTATTAATAGGTTATATTCGAGGGGTGCATCAACCACCTCGACATCGACCTCCATTGTTTTTCCACCAAACTAGACCGGAAAGGTAGGAATAATATCGTGGGGACAGAAATAACGACCATCAAATGTGGTCAACATAGTCGGAGATTAAGAGATGGGTGGAGAGCCAATGACTTTCCAAAAGGTTAGGGACATCACGCACGTTGCAACTCCTTCATCAATAACAATATGTTTGATGGTATACTTTGAATAATCCACATGGATTTGAAAGGCCACATGGTAAGGTAAGTGAGGCTTCAGATCTGTGATGTCAAACTTGATAACCTTAGATCCATAGGGGTATAGAGCTCCTAACATAGATAAAAAGGAATTCCTTTGTGAAGGACACGTCTGGAGCACCTCCAAAGCTGACATCGCACAAGGGGTTTGACCTAGATCTTCAACAATAGAGTAGATCTGAGAAGCTCTACCATTAGGGTTGTGGGTAGAGTGTTTGAGTACTCCTTTCAGAATACTAGGTAGAGGCTCTAGATTTTCAATATGCAAAGGAGTTTTTAGAAGAGGGGGAGACTCTAGACCTGGAACAACCTGTGAAGAACTGTAATTGCGAGACCGAGTGGCTACATTGATCCAAGACTTGACCATATTTGCACATATATGGTCACCTTCATCCATCAGTGGGTTTTGATTCCCACTCACTACATTTATAGCATTAGAGTATCTCAAGGCCATGTGTTTATTATGCGGAAAAGGATTAGTCAGCACAATGGGCAATTGAGACAAGAGCTTTGCAGCTTCCTCGAGTTTTAGGCACAAGTGGGTAAGATGATCATTAGTACAAATATTGCAAGGACACTTCACCTTTCTTCTCTTTATTTCCCTCACCAGCATTATTGTTCGATCTATAATTGATAACATTGTCCTTGGGTTTATTATTATTATTATTCCTCCCACCCTTACGATTGTTACCACATCCTTTCCTTTTATTCTCTCCCAATTTTTTTTTACCATTTAGGTTGGTCAACGACTATGCATAATGCACATCCATTGAATGAGTGGTAGTGGAGGACACAAAGGAAGAATTTCCTCCTACAGACTGGCTTAGAGACAACTCTTTCAACTGGTTTGTCACCAAGTCTATAGACTTAACATTTGTTGATCCTATAATTCCATTGGCATGAGGCTCAGGATTTTGTCTAGGTTCATAGTTTGACCTCAATGTGTTAGGAATAATTTTTTATAACATCCTAGACTGAACATATATGAGATCTAATTATTGGGATTTAAAAATCGCTTCCTCTTCATATGTTACCCCAGATGTAGAGACATCCTTCGAAATATAAGGAAATAAAGACTTAAGAAACCATTCCAACAGGAACTCTAGAGGAATGTAATCTTTGATCAACCTCCTCAATCTATGCCACTCTTGGATGTGATCCAAGATATGGGTGGCTTTGTCCTAGTGGAGCACCAACATAAGTTCTATGTCGACATTGTAACGAACCGACAACTGGAAGTGGTTAAGAAAGACTAGAACCATCTTATTAAAATTCTTGTAAGTTCCCCTTAGTATCTTTATATACCATTTCGCTGCAACCCCCATGAGGGTGTGTTGAAACAATCTTTGACGAATAGAATTTTTGCTAAGGGAATTGGAAGAGAACCAAAGATGAAAATTAGTGACATGATCACTAGGATCCTCACCAATCTTGCCCTTCAATTTTGGAATATTCGAAGGAAGATTGGTGGGAACGGGGGGCTATGTTAGGTCATGATGCACTGGGTCATTCATTGATATTGACAAGTCTGGAAAATTAAGCGTGGCCGAAAAAGGAAGACAGGGTTGTAGCATCTAGCCCCAAGCTTCCAGGAAAGATTGATGTTGGTGAATCACAGTCCATCCAGGGTTCTGGTATGCACCATGTTCCTATCTAGGATTGTAAAACCCCCCTCTAAACTGATTCATGAGGGGTTGGTTGGGCACCATTCCAGTAGGAATGCTATAATGAGCGTTGTAAATATTGCCCACAATTGAAGTAGCTCCAAGTTGGGGGTTTCCCAAAGAATGAAATTGACCTCCCCTGGGTGGAAATCTGGAGGATATAGATGGATTCATCATGCCAAATGTGTAGGTTGGAATCAGTGTGGAGGAGGTAGGTGAAATGAACGAAACATAAGCAACAGTTTGTCCAATTGGTTGATTACTCCATCCAGGAGCATTAATACTAGGATTATACTCGAGATGAAAAGGAGGTTGGATTCCAACTGTAGGAGTCATTTGGGGAATATGACATCCACCAAATGAGAGTGGAATATGTGGAGGATCCATGCCCCAAAGTCCAATACTAGGATTTGCGTTATTCATTGGAATGAAAGATGAATGTTGCGATGTCATATTCAACACACCAAAAGAGAAAGGGTTAGAGACCGAAGGAATAGATTGAGTATTGTACCTAGGTGTACCAAAAATGGACTCGAAAGGTTTCATCACTATAGGTTGAGTAGAAACCCCGAGTTGGACAAGAGTGATGATGGGAACCTTCGACACAACAACTGTAGTGGTTGAAGGCATAGAAGGAGTTCCATTAACTATGATAGGTATGGGAGTTGAAGGACTCCCAGTATATTTTTGACTCGACTCAGTACTCATACTTGTATGATCACAAGTCTAGTAGGTGGAGGTTTGTGTACCAAGGTTGATAACTTTACACCTTTTAGAAGGGAAAGACTCGAGATGCGGTGGTAATTTCAACAAACGGCAAGACCTACGCGGAAGCTTTTTTGGCTCCATGATGAATCAATACTCGAGATATAAAAAGAATCCTAAGGCCAAATAACAATCAAAGAGCACACCAAAATAAAAAAAAATTCCAATATGCACACAAATAGGATATAGTGGTTGAAAGGGGCCTCCCTCACTAAAGTAGGTATGACTCGCCTAGGAGGGGCCTGAGACTCCCTTAAAACTATCGAAGGTATGAGAATCAGTTATAAGGGCCCTCGTGGGACTAATAGCGCAGTTAGTTACATCCACCTAAGAGGTAATCCTCCATAAAGGCTGTGTGTTTTCCGACCCTTATCTAAACCAAGGTACCTATAGAATAACCCCTGCAAGTAACCTATGTGGCTAACTATGTCAAGCAACTAAAGCAACCACAATATAACCAATGCACATGTGAACATTTTTAAGTCAGGTCCACCATATGGGTAGGGAAACAAAACCCAAAATCTTGAAAGCACTGCCTCTCATAGAGCTAAAGGTACTAGAAAGACCCCCAGATACGAATAGATCTTCAAAAATATCTCTGACGCTAAGAAGGTATTAGATGGATATCTCTGCAACCAACTTCATGCGACCTCATTCTTAACTCTGGTGTGAGAGAAGCCTCCTGACGTCACCAATTATACAATGGATTTCACCACTCCCTTAATCATACACATATGTTGAGTTTAATAGCCTTGGATAAGTTTACTCACAAAATCTTATTCCAAGGCTCTATATCTTAAGCTAGTTTGTGTACCTTGAAAAATAAAATCGTTTCTAATCAATTTTAAATTAATCATCATTACTTTTAGTGGATTTGTTTACTCAAAATATGTGGTCATGAAACTAATTATGTTATGACTCAGCAAGTAAAAGAAATGAATATGAACATAAAGCTAAGTGATAAACTTCAGTTCTCAAAAGATGATCAACTTTTCAAAATGCAACTTTCAATTCAACTCTCTGATTTCAATAAAATGCAATCTTTCCATACATGTATCAAGATCAATAATAAACAACCCAAAAGAGAAAATGAGAAAATGAAAAATGTATTTTTTGTATTTTCAAGATAAAGAAATGAAAATGCAAGGACTGGACAACAACTTGACATATAGACCCTAATGTAAGCAGAGAGAGACAAACCAAGCAAGATAACAAGAAGAAAACACTTAGCCCAAGATGTAAGGACAACCAATGAAAAAGATGATGAGAAAGAAATATCGTCCGAAAATTCAACCAAAGAAAGGTTTCATATCACTCTACAGGCACTCATCATTTATGATAGAGACCAAAGAAAACTCAGCAACTATCAAAACTCACCCAATAAACACCAAACTCAACAATCAAGAAAAAATTATTGATGTACACGACTGTTTAAGTAAAAACCATGTATGTACACGCCCTGTAGAATGATGGCTCACGTATGTACATGTCTGTCAAGGGAAAAATTATGTATATGTATTAAAACACTGCTAGGCTAAGGATAATTCCAATAAAATCAGATTCAAAATGAAAATAGTTTTTCAATCAATTAGACGACAAGGAAACTCAAGCTAACCGAGAGAAATCAAAGGAGAAAACACTCCAAATCCCGAAAAGAAGATTCATTCATGTTGAGGGGTCCAAGATCCCTTTAACTCAACAATAGGAACCAAACCCGCCTTAGAGGCCCAATTAGACTCTGCAATGTTTGATGGTGGAATGGTTCTCTAGATCTTTTGATCCAGCTAAATTGTTGATGGGATTTACGTGGTGATTAACAGGATATCTTCCTCTGAAATTTCCTCCTTCAGTTTAAATATTCTTTTTTTTTGTCTTTTATTTTATTATATGAGTCTGATAAAATGATGTGTGCCGATATAAACCAACTGATAGAAGGGATTCTTAACTACCGAAGAAGGTTGAGCTTGGGATAACCTTCGTGCTCAAGCATGCATACAAAGTTATTCACACCAATTACAAGCCTAGTACTAATACGTTAACTTGTTGGTATTTCATCATTGAATTAGGTACAATTATCATAAGAAAAATACATATGTAATAAGATGATTGAAAGAAAAATAGTTTCCTTAGATCTAACATCAATCACACGTTAACACGATGATTTGCTTTCCATCATTAAGAACAAAAGAACTGCAAAAATATTGAAATAGATAACTTATCAATAGATTCATAAACTCTTACTTGTTACAACATCCATTACTGAACTAAAGTTGGAAGTAATTCATCCTCAATCCAATCACATAACGCCTTTGATGAAAAAACATAATTTTGTCTCTGGTCCTAAACATGACTTCTCAATTAAGGTTGTTCATAAATAGTTCGTTACAATTCCAAAAAAGAGGGTATTTTCCCAAATCCATCGACCCCTTTTAAAAGGTCCTATCCTCTTATTTATAAAGAATCACTACCTAAAAATAGTTGCTACAAGTTTAAGTTAAGTAAAACAAAATATTTCCATGTGGTGCTTGGTCTCTTTGTTCTCTGAGAATCATGTCAAGGTTCCACTGGAGTGGATAACTCTTCTCATATTCTGATCACTTGACAAAGATATCCTAGCATGTGTTAGCATACGGGAACCTGTGTTGATCCATCGGGGCTGAAAATATTTCTTTCACTTCTAATTCCTATTCTATGTATTTGATAATCTTAGCACTCAACCATTGTAGAACTAAAAGAGCCTTGATCGGATGTTCCATAAATAATTGTATTTGACCCGATGCCATGCTTGCCACCTGTGTGATCTCCGTTGTCCATGTCGAGTCTTGTTATGCATGTCGCTTGACTATGTGATGCAAGTGGGAAAAGTCTTTGGGTGAGCCAAATTATGGGAGGCCAATGCCTTTCATCTCCCGATTAATCTTTTACCAATCATTTTCACACTCGGCCCACTTCTTTTGTATCTCTGGCTGAGGTTCCTAGGCCATACTTACCCAATATTTAGCTGCTTTCTTGATCCGAGAGATGCTTCTATCCCTTAGCACTCGAATACCATGATCTTCTACATCTTGGCCCTTTTGCACTGCGTTGATGTAATCAATCCTTTCTACCACTTGGTATGATTTTTCATACCACCGATCCACATCCTTGTAGGTTGCCAGTTCCATAAGGGTGTCTTCTTTGAAATCGGCTATACCTGCAGTGAAAAGATGCCTTTCACTTGTGAAATTTTCATAAGCATCTTGGAACTCACTCTTCATAAACACCATGGCCTACATCAAGTCTTGATAGTATTTTTCCAAATGGCGTAGATGATCTATCTCCTTTAGTGCATCGGCCAGTTCCTTTTCATCCTGCCTTGTTTGATCCAATGTGTTATTAGTGATATCCATCCCTGCGCTGATGAACTCGGATGTATTTGCATGTTCTGTACTAAGAAACTTCTACTCTATGGTTATGAGAATTGAGCCATCCAGTGTGATTATTCTCTTCTTGGTGGTCCTTTTCATGATAGCCTTCCTCTTCCTATCATAAGTGATCGCCTATATATCGACGAACTCATCAACAAGTTCATGGATTTTTTGTTCTCCCTAGGTTATATTGTTTCCCAAGATCCATGTTGTGTGTATCTGTTCTAGGATTTGTTCTTGGATTTATTTCATATGCCCTGATGGCTCGACCTTTGTTTGTTCTTCATCGACTGGTGAGGTATTGGCCAAAGTTGAAGAACTAGTGATAGGTTCAATACTTAATTGGTAATCGAATGTTGAGGTTTCAATATATTGTTCTTGAACTTCCTCTTTTCGACCACCCGATCCTAGCTCATCCTTTGAGCTGTCTTTTGGGGTCTCCGACAAATCAAGAAACTTAGTATCTAAGACACTTTCAACCTCATGGTCTCTATGTGGAAGGTTTTGAACTGAATCATTGGGACTTGGGACAAACGTTTTCTTAGGTTCCTTCTCCTCTGTAATTGGTATTGGAGTTACCAAGGAGACCTCCAAACTCTCTTAATCATCATAGATAGTTATTATATCAAACCAGAGGTTTGGCGAACTTGTTTCACCTAATGTCCTTGAAACCTCAATATGGGTTGGAATGGTCATCAATGATCTAATCTATGGTGATGGAACTCTAGGGTTTTTCCAGACCAATGATTTCCTCCAGTTGTATTGAGTCTAAGTTGCTTGGCTCCTCTCTGATTGTGATTGGGTCGTCCAAGGGAATCCTCATCATTTCTATCATTTGAGGATCATTCTCTAATTGTTCGATGATTCTCTGGGCTCCTTATAGTAACAACATCCCTCTCTTTTGTGCCTCTGTGGTCTCTCTTGCTCTGATTTCTTCTCTAACATTGAGATCCTCTTGAGTCAAATGCTCTATTGTCTCAACCTACTCATCCATGCTCATATATTTGAACCTAGTCATGTTCAGGTTGGATTTCCTCTATAATACCTCCTTCTATTCATAAGCGCATTCTATAAAAATATCATCCTCAAAATTTTCATGTGTGTATGGCCAACAGGATGATACTTGTGAAGCGTGTTGGAGGAATAAGACTTTAGGGTCGTGCCTGCAAAACCAGCCTGTTGGAAACTTGAATTCAAGCTGACTCAAACCTTCATGTTTGGCTTGAGAAGTTTCCTTTACTATATAAAACCCCACATGGAAGCCATAGGGTATAAATGCTCGTTTCTTGTCCTTGACTAGAGTGGCATTATAGCCCCGCAGGATAGTCTGATAATAAATTTCTCCTACAATGAGTTGGTCTAGGATGTGAGAAGGGAGAAAATGTGGTGCCCCGGTGGCCTCGAACACCCTGATATAGGTTGTTTGTTATTCTATATACTAGTGGCCTACCTTTGAGACTATTTTCTTGGCTGCTCCAGATAGCCTTAGGCATTCCCTTTTTAAAATAATGAAATAAACCCGGAAAATGAATTCATCACAAATAAGGGCATAAGATTTTTTGTACTTGTTCTCCCATAAGATGCTGAAGTAGACATGAACAGGAAGTTCTACAATGTGCCAACTCTAATTCAACGCAATGAATACATTCCTCGCATAGATTGCATCTAGAAGATATGAGGCCAGGTGAAAAATGGGTGTTTCTCATTATTTTGGTGTCGAAGCCTGTTATACATTGATGCTCAATTGCTTGGAGATAATCTCTCCCTAGTTGAAGCTACTCCCGGAGATCGCCACAGTGTATGCTAGGGGAATCCATGCTTATGAGAACTTGGAGTGGTTCTTTTCTTTGTATAGTTGGCAGATTAGAGCCATCAAGTAGACATATGGCTCCCTCAAGTTCACTATCCTGTACCATCTATTTCTCTAGTTCGTAAATTTTTTGTCCTCCTTCCACCAAGAATCCATTAATCGATTGGTGTCATGTAACTCACAAAACCTAACCATGAAGTCTATGTTCAACTGCTCCTCTGAGTCCCTAATTTTGTAGTACTTCTGAACCTCTATTGGGAGAAAACATTCAACACATCCATCGTTCTCGTCATTAATGAGGCACTTCTGAGTTTTTGTATGATCAATTAGCCAGCTCAAAATCTCAATGCATGGGAAAACTGGAGTCTGGCAGGATACCATGTGAAAACATGACTGTCGGATATTCAAGAACACTTGTTCATTGAGCGCCCTTACATCTGGGTCATTGTGTGGGATACACTTCGGGTAATCTTCCCAGTTGATTATGTTGAATAGATCTCCCAACTCTGGGAGCATTATTTTTTACCCAGTGGTTGCTTATGTATCACCAAATGCGAGAGGCTGAATGAATGCATTCTTTGTTAAGGTTTTAATGACTAGCTCCACCCTGGGAGAATATTCCAACTTCCTTGCAGTGCTGAGAGAAGAATCGTCACCAATTTCCACCTCCTTACCCTAGGTGAGTGTCTGGTCATTGCCCTTCTT
This sequence comes from Picea mariana, assembly GCA_032191745.1. Lineage (NCBI taxonomy): Eukaryota > Viridiplantae > Streptophyta > Pinopsida > Pinales > Pinaceae > Picea > Picea mariana. Next base: position 139,288 of record JASDQU010109170.1, read on the forward strand.
GAAGGAATTTTTTCCTGTAGCTAGAACATAGTTAGACACTGTGTAAAATATCAAACGTTGATATATAACAAATTACGACCACCGAACTGATAAAATTTAACACATACCTTTGTTGATAGCTTAACATATTTTTGTTGGATTACTGAGAGGGGGGGTGAATCAGTAATAATGTAATTATAATCCTTTTTCTTCAA
>JASDQU010109171.1:14850-25221 GCA_032191745.1 Picea mariana
CCCTAGAAGGCAACTCTCTTTTATGAGGGAATTGTATTGCAATTATGTAGGTGAGCGAATATTGTGTTTTGAGAGAGGATATTGTGAGAGAAAGAAGAGAAAGTTACAATGGGTATGTTGTAGGTTGTATCCCTTCATTTGTTGGATAATAATAAAGGAAGGACATGTCAATTTCTCTAGTGGATGTAGCCCACACTAGGTGAACCACGTATATCTATGTCTCTATTGTATTGTGTATCTTTTGTGTTTTATTTCTGCATCTTTTTTATTTTATTGCTCTGCGATCTTGTTTTTATAATATTGTTGTCTCGGGATTCACCCCAAACAGATGGATTTCTCAACAATATTCTCACAGAAAACTTCCTCCGTGTGAATCCTTTGAACTTTATGGTTGCTTCAATCGCTATCAATGGTGCTTCTGACATGGATGACTGTAGAAGGACCAAAATATGTCTAAAGCGAAAGGTGGGTGTAAAGAATTTCATTCTCAGCGACAAAATTTAGATAAATGAAGTAGCAACCATGCAACATGAAACTCTTGTTGAAAAATTCGTCATCAAGTGGCTCTCGATGACCTCTCTATGACACTGGAGAACTCATAATTTCTCCCCAATTCTTGGATATTTCCCAAAATGCCCGGTCTTAGTGAAAGGTTGGTTGGCCTGGACTTTTCGCTCGACCTTGGATGCAAACAGGATTATGGCAAGTTCCTAGTCTTACAACGTGCAATCCCTCTATCTCAAAAAATGAACTATGGAATTCGATGCCACTTCAGAAAAAGTGGATTTTGCCTCTATCTGGCTAAGATTTCTAGGTCTTTCACTCCTTTTTTGGTCCGAGGACATCTCTAGAGAAATCAGAAAATCCATTGGCCTTTTCTACAAAGTAGATAGCTCCTATACATCCTCAAGATACATGGGCATGGCCCGAATCCTGATTGGCATAAAGCTTTCGAAGGGCCTGGCAGAAGAAATCACCATATCAAATAGAAATATGTCCTTTACTTGGACCCTTGATTATGAAGGAACTCCCTTTAGGTGTGTTCGATGCCATATTTATGGCCATATTGCCAAAGATTTCACAAAGGGAACCCAAAAACATCATTTTTCCAAAATTTCCACGGGTGCTAGTCCAAAATTTCCACAGGCAATGGACCCACCCACAAACAAAAGCGCGCACAAATTCAGCTCTGCTATCCTCCTTAGCCTTATCCCTCGATAGCAACACCTTCGAACAATAATTCTCCCATGGTTGAATCAGCTCCACCTCTACTCGAAGGAGAAACGCCAGGTCCCCCGAGTAAGGAAATGGCTCCCTCCCCTGTAACAATTCCTTTCATTTATAATAAGCTTGCTTTTGGTTGTCCTTCTTCTATTTCCTATGAAGGCTCTCCAGAAGTCCCCTTTATTTAGAGTCTCTTGGGCATCTCAAGACCTTGCTCCACCCCCCTTTTCCCCCTTCTCTTAGACTCCTCCCTACCTCCTCCTTCCTTTCCGCCCATGCCAACACTTCCCTCTCCCACCCAATCCTTTCTCCCTCCCCTAGAACTCAACTCTTGCCCCTCCTCTCCCCCTCAAGCATATTATCTCTACTCCCTTACCCACCCACTCCCCTATGACCTCCCTAACTCTAAAGGAGGTCTAGGAGCTTCCCTCTCTCCTAAGAAAAAGATGCCCTCTAGAGACAGAAAATCCCTTCTCAACATGCTCAATCCCTCGCAACATATGAAATAAAATATGAAAAACAAAGAAAACTCATTAGGACCCTTAGATAAAATGCCCCTAGTAGGGTTCCTAAATGATGGTTCTCTCGCATAACTATTGTGGACTAGCTTATCCCGCCAAAAAAATAGCCATCAAAAACTGGTCGAAATTCACTCTCCCTCTATACTTCTCTTCCAAGAAACCATGACTATTGGATCAAAACTTGAAACCTCTCTTTTAGCTTCCTTCCCGGGATGTGATTTTATGGCCCTAGAAGCCCAAGGAATATTTGGAGGAATCATCACAAGCTGAAAAAGTCCCACCCTCAAACTCCTAAACTCTTGGGCCTCTCCCTCATCCCTTTTCACCCACTTTTTCTCTAATGAACTCAACCTTGATTTCCTATGCATGAACGTCTATGGGCCATACTTAGATCAAAAGACCTTCTGGCAAAAAAAATTCAGCTCTATTCCTCCTCAATTTCCACTCATAATCGATGGTGACCTAAATTTCACTCTGGGTGATTGTGAAATTTTGGGACCCTTGGCCCAGAAGGACCCACTCTTAGATTTCTTCATCCAAAAATTAGATGAAGCAAGACTGACAGACATTCATTCAGTGAAATACAGTCCTACCTGGAGGAATATGATATCTGGAAGTGAAAGGGTTGCTAAAAGGCTGGATCACTTCCTTATCTCAGACTCACTTCTTCAGGGGTCTCTCAGATTCATACAATGGGTGTCTTCAAGAAGACTCTTTGATCACAATCCTATCCTACTTGAGATCGATGGACCAGGAAAAAATCCACCCATCCCTTTCAAATTTAACCCCCTTTGGTTGGAATCCAATTCTATTAGCCTCATAATCCTAAAGTTCTATAGTCTAAGTATTTTCTAGTATAAATGTTTTTAGAAATTAATTTATTCTAGTTTGTTAGGATAAGGACACCTAGCTTCTATGTAAACGACACCTAACATACTCATGTGATTATGTGATTGGTTGTTATCCTAGATTTTAGTTTAGAGATGAGTTACATAAATTGGCTCCTTCTTCAAGTGAGGTTAAGGACTAGATTATGAGTTCTCACTTCAGATTGTAATCATTTTTTCCTTATTAATAAAATTATGTGTCTGAGGACACTTTGTCAACATGGTATCAGAGCCATGGTGAAATTGTGATGGAAGAGAATTGGTGATGGATCGAGGAAGAAAGGAAGACTTCTTGACAACAACATGGATCTCTTCAAACTCAAGGGCAACGATACTGAGGTAATCTGTTGTTGTTTTAAAATAAGGAAAATTGTTATTGTGATTGCAGCGATCATTTTTTTCAATAATTGATTGATTCATTTTTTTTAGTTGTAAACTTGTAGATCTTCAAATTTCAAGTTTGTATATTTGATTAATAACAACTTTCTTTCCTGTAAATATAAGAGATCTGGGCAGATAAAAACATTTTTTCTTTAGATCTCATAGATCCATTGCTATTTTATTAAAAGGGCTCATTTGTAAACATTGCTTCAAATCATTTTATAAATCTGGCAATTTAAATTCAGAGTTGTAGATTCTACATTTTTTTGTAGTTTTCAGATCTGGTCTGTATTGAGGTCTATTTGAAGGTCTGTATTAAGGACTGTATCAAGAACTAGATCGTCAATCGCATATGAATTTATCATAAGGTCATCAGATTAAATCTTTGGATCGGATCTGGTACCTCTGCAGAACAAATCCATCTGAAAATATCAATACACATCCCTAGTATGCAAGAAACAACAAAAACAAAGCTAAAGACCATTACCATTGGGGCTTTGTTCACGCAAATTTGGCTCTCATAGTTCCTGCAAGAAACAAAAAAAATGACAAAGGAATTTGTTGCCGTCAAACTTTGATTTCAGATCCACCCAATGTTACAAATCTGCCTAGTGTTACACCTGCCCAGCGCTCGGTTATTAAGTGTTGCACCTACCCAGCACATCTATTTGCAAATTTGTGTGGATCGGATCTAGTAACTCGGCCTTCAAGAAGGAGAAGCCACTGATTGACATTCTCTGAAGAGATCCTACACCAATCTGCGCTCCTCTTGATAAATTTGTTACACATTTGATATGTTCGGCTCTTAAAAAGGATCGAGCAAACTCTGGTGTGACTGCTTGGATCAGCGTTGTCATTGGATCGAATAGTCATTGCATCGAGTGATCAGAGACCCTGCGTGGAAGCTAAAGAGACCGGATTGAGGACCAGATTGAGGATTATATTGAGGATCGGATTGAGGACCGGATGAAAGAATGGAAATTGTTTTAACATAAAGATGTGGAGTTATGAGAATTTTAACTTTGATCTTCATATTAAAGAACTTTGTTTTTTATTTTTAGGCATTTGAGTTGTAATCTTTTAAGTCATTGATGACTTTAGTTGAAGGGGGGGGGCACATTTTATTACTTGTAAAAGGCTATCTATCTTGTAAAAAGGGTCGAACTTTGAAAGATTTGATTGTAGTCTTGAACGCTCACAAGTTGAGAAGAGTCTAGTAAAATACTCTCTCAAACTCCATTTCCAAAGAGACTTTTAAAGGGTCAAGGCCAAGCCCTTAAAAGTACTTTTTTGTGTGGATTGTGTACTCTTTCTTTATGGCACCTTGTGTCTCTCTTTTGGAGTTTTGTGGATTATTCACTTGCAAATCTTGCAACAAACATCATGTCTAAATTAATCAATCTATTCACAGAATCAGATAAGTTAGATGGACCCAAGAATTACAAATCTTAGCGTCGGCACATGGAGAACACTTTGATCTATAATGAATTATGGCATGATATATGTGATGGTGATACTGCTCCAACTAAGCCCACTAACGCTACTTCTTTAGCAAAATGGAATTTGAAAGATGAAAAAGCACTTTCTTTTCTACGTTCTTCTGTAACTGAACACATGTTTGTTCATATTGAGAATTCCAAAGATGCATGGTCTGCTTGGAATCTATTAAAGAAGCTTTTTGATACTCCTGTTGCATCTCATAGAGTTGATCTACAAATGAAATTGCTTAAACAAAGATTAGCAGAAAATGGTGATGTATTAGATTACATTTCAAGGATTAAGAACATTCATCACGAAATCATCAAAGGCGGTTTTCCTAAACTTGAAGATAGTTTTCTAGTATCCATTGTAATAAATGGCTTGCCTCCATCTTATAAGCATTTTCTTGAGACTTTGCAAATAATTGATAAGTTATCAACTGTGACTTTTGATTCACTTAGTGAATTATTGGCTCAACATAGTAAATTTTTTGGAAAACAAAAACAATCAAGAGAAGATCTTATTTTCACTAAATTTGAAAGTTCAAAAGGAAGACGAAAATCAAATTTTGGAAATTTTCAGAATTAGACTTCTAATTGAGGTTGTGGCAGAGGTCGTGGTCAAGGTAGAGGTCGTAGCAATTTTAATTAACAAAATTCTCAAATTAATTCTTCCAATAATAATGCACAGTCAGGAAGAGGCAGAAATTTCTGTCAAGCAAGATGTAAAAGATGTTTAAAGATGGGTCATTGTGCATCAAATTGTCTTACAAGCAATTATCAATTGCCAAAGTTTAAGCAGACATCAAATTCAAATTCTCAACAATCAGCTCAATATGCAGAGGATCAATATTACCAGGATGATCAATTTGAATATGTTTTTTTAGCAGTTCAGCATGTAGATTCATTTGAAAATGGTTGGATATTGGACACAGGGGCTACTCAGCATATTACTTATCGCAGATACTATTTTGGGAATTATAAAGATGTTCAACTAAATCCCATTTATTTACCTGATGATAAAACTCATATACCTCAAGGAAAAGGTTCAGTGGAAGTTTTTCTCCCTGGAATTGGTGAAAAATGGATTTCAAATGTTTGGTATGTAAAATCTTTTAAGAAAAAATTGTTATCCTTAGTCACAATCAGACAAGTTTGACATCAAATCGTCATGCAAGATGGCTTGGTGAAGATTAAGTCAGAGAAGGATAACTTGAAAACAATAATGACTGGATATAAATATGGGAAGTTACTAAGAATGAATGGGAAAGTCATCCAAAGAAAGCAAGAGGTTGTAGCAACAGTGAATTCTGAAATGTCTTCATTCAGATTATGGCATTTTCGATTTGGTCACTTAAACTTTGATAGTCTCTTGAAACTTAAGTCCCAAGATTTGGTAAAGGGTTTGTCAACTTTCAAGAAATAAAATTCCTAGTGTGAAGGTTGTATTTTTGGAAAGCAAAAGCGAGAAGCATTTCTAACCAGATCATGGCAAGCAACAAAGTATTTAGACTTGATTCACAATGATATATGTGGTCCAATGGAATCTTCTTTCGGTGGATGTCGATACTTTATATTGTTTATTGATGACCACACTAGAATGACATGTGTGTACTTTTTAAAGGCAAAGTCTGAAGCTTTTGAAAAGTTTGTAAATTTTCAACACATGGTTGAAAATGAAACTAGAGAAAAGGTTGCTTCTTTGAAAACTGATAATGGAGGTGAATTCACTTCAACTGAATTCAATGATTTTTGTCGAAACAATGGAATTAAGAGGCAACTGACAAATTAATATACTCCACAGTAGAATGGAGTCACTGAAAGGACGAACAAAATTCTCATGGGCATGGCAAGATCTATGATGCAGTTTAAAGTGTTGAGCACAAAATATTGGGCTAAAGCAGTCCATACTGCAGTTTATCTCAAAAATCTATCACCTACATCAACTTTAGATGAACAAACTCCTTATGAAGCTTGGTATGGTTTTAAACCCAAGGTAAATCATCTTAGGGTTTTTGGATCAACATGTTATGCTTTAGTTCCTAAGGAAAATATGACTAAATTAGAAAACCAAAGTATGAAGTGTATCTTCGTAGGATACTCTGATGAAAAGAAAGGGTATAGATTACTTTCAGATGGAAAATTCATTGTCAATAGAGATGTCCTTTTTTATGAAACTGAAAGTAACGGTTTATATGAGATTAATCATCTCCTTAGTCGTTTAGAGAAGAAAAACACTAAGGGTAAAGGTAAGTTCAACAAGTCAAAGCAAACATTTTGGTTTGAAAAAGACTTTGTTTCTCTAGAAGACATCTCTTTATCAAAAAGTTCTTTTGATTCATCTGATAATGAAACTATAAAAGACTCTTCTGATACTGAATCTTCAAAAGAATCTTCTCCAACCTTAGATATTTCAGATGAAAGAAGAGCCTCATTTTTTGAAAATCCTCTTTTCAATAATAATGGTGATTCAAATCATCAATCCCCTCAACATAAGAAGCCAAAGTGGGTCGAACAACTTCTCAAACATGTTCATTCTAATGAAATGAACAAAACATGAACTAAGGGATCTTTAAGAGAAGAAGCTAATTTTGCTCATGCTTCCACTGAACCTACTTCTTTTGTTGAAGTAGCTGACATAAAAAATGGCAGGAAGCAATGATTAATGAATATGATTCAGTACTTGCAAATGGGACTTGGAACTTAGTTGATTTTCCACATGATGTTAAGCCCATCGGTTGTAAATGGGTTTATCGGGTAACGTACAAGCCCAATGGTAAAATTGACAAGTACAAAGAAAGACTTGTTGCAAAAGGTTTTTCTCAACAGGAAGGAATTGATTATGAAGAAACTTTTGCACCCACACCTAAATGGAATACTATCAGAATGGTTATCAATTTAGTTGCGCATAAAGGTTGGAAATTACATCAAATGGATGTCAAAAGTGCCTTCCTAAATGGAGATCTAAAGGAAGATATTTTCATGACTCAACCACGAGGTTTTGAAGCTAAAGGACAAGAACATAAAGTTTTCAAACTTGTGAAGGCTTTATATGGTTTGAAACAAGCTCCTCGAGCTTGGTATGCAAAAATTGATGATTACCTACCAAAGGTGGGTTTTCAGCAAAGTGAATCAGATGATACATTTTATTTTCGAAGGCAAGATAAGCACATGGTGATACTTGTACTCCATGTTGATGACTTAATCATAACAGGAAATAATGAAGCTCACATCAAACAGGTTAAGGAAGAACTTAAAGCAGGGTTCAAAATGACTGATTTAGGGACACTTCGTTATTATCTTGGAGTTGAAGTATCTCAATATCCTAACCAAATATTCCTTATTCAAACTAAGTATGCCACTGAATTGTTAAAGAAATTTGGCATGGAAGATTGTAAACCTTCTCTTACCCCCATGGAGCAAAAATTGAAACTTTCAAAATTTGAAGGGGGGGAATTGGTAAACAGTACAAAGTACAGGTAATTGGTTGGAAGTCTCATTTATTTAACAAATACTCGACCAGATTTGTCATATTCAGTCAGTATACTTTCAAGGTTTATACAGGAACCAAGGGAAAGTCACTGGAATTCAACAAAAAGGGTACTAATATACATTAAAGGTACAAAAGACTTTGGTTTTCTCTACAAAAGGAACAAAAATTTTACACTTGTTGGATATTCAAATGTTGATTTTGCAGGTGACATTGATGATAGACATCCACTTCAGGTTATTTAATGAATATGGGTTCAGCAGAAGTATCTTGGAATTGTAAAAAGCAGACAACAATTGTTAATTCTTCAGCAGAGGCATAGTACATATTAGCTTGGGAAGCAGCATGTGAGATTGTATGGCTACGCGGAATTTTACAGGATCTTGGTGAAACTCAGAAATCACCAACTACCTTATTGATCGACAGTCAGTCAGCAATAAATATGGCCAAGAATCTAGTATTTCATTCAAATACTAAACATGTTGACACCAAGTACCACTTCATCAGATCTCTCATCATCAAAGACATCATCAGGCCTCAGTTATGTCCATCTGAAGATTAAACTTCAAATATTTTTACCAAACCTCTTGGTAGAATAAAGTTCACTAAGTTCAGATATTAACTTGGTCTTTGTAAAAATGAACTTTCGAATTAAAGGGGGGATTGTTAGCCTCATACTCCTAAAGTTCTATAGTCTAAGTGTTTTCTAGTATAAATGTTTTTAGAAATTAATTTATTCTAGTTTGTTAGGATAAGGACACCTAGCTTCTATGTAAAGGACACCTATCATACTCATGTGATTATGTGATTGGTTGTTCTCCTAAATTTTAGTTTAGAGATGAGCTATATAAGCTAGCCCCTTCTTCAAGTGAGGTTAAGGAGTAGATTATGAGTTCTCACTTTAGATTGTAATCACTTTTTCCTTATTAATAAAATTACGTGTTTGAGGACACTTTGTCAACAAATTCTTATCTAGAGGCCATCAAGAATTGTTGGATTCTCTATAATCCACATATTTTAGAATCCTCAGCCATCAAATTCATGTCCAACCTCAAGAGAGCAAAGGCATCTTCTATTTCTTGGAACAAAGCTCAGAAACAACAAGAAAACAAAGTTCTTATTGATCTTGAAGGGAAGTTGTCGAAGTGGCACGAAACATAAGTAGCAGGGAATATCACAAAGGGGTTAAAAGAATAATATAAATCCTTGGATCTCCAAAGGAAACAAATGGAGGATCAGAAGCAAATATCTCTGGTTAAAAGTAGGAGATGAAAACACAAAATTCTTCCATCACTTTTCCAACCACAGGAAAATCCACAATACCATCTGGTCAGTCCACAAAATTGATGGATCGAAGGAAAAATCCTTCGAATAAATAGCTAAGGAAGGCACCTCCCACTTTAAGGCTTTATTTAAGGCTAACTCCAAAGTCAATATTGACTACATCCTAAAGGTGGGAAATATCTTCCTCGGGTTCATCTCACCTGAGGAAAACCGCAAACTAATGGAAGAAATCACCAAACAAGAGCTGGAAAAAATCATCCATGGTTTCCAGAAGGACAAAATCCCTAGGCCATATGGGTTCCCAATATATTTCTACAAGGGATATTTAGAAATCGTTGGTGAAGACCTCTTGAAAACAATTGAATACTCAAAAAAATCTGGTCAAATTCACGCCCCCTTCAATGCCACCTTCATAGCCCTTATTCCAAATGTGGATGACCCATCCAACTTTGATCAATTCAGGTTGATTGCAATGTGAAACAGTGTCTACAAAATCATTGCAAAAATCATAGCATCCTGAATCAAAGATACATTAAGTGAAAACATCTCAGAAGAGCAATTCAACTTTCTGAAGGGGAGACAAATCCACCAAGCCATAGGAATTGCTCAGGAGGGCCTATACTTTATTCATACACAAAACCAAAAGGCAATCACATACAAGGTAGATCTTTTAAAATCCCTTGAAAGGGTAAGTTGGCTCTATAGCAGGCTCCTCTTGATCGACCTAGGTTTCAGTCATCCATTTGTCACTTGGATAATGACCTGTATCTCTACAACTTCCTTTTCTCTCCCCATAAATGAATCTGCCACTAAATTCTTCGAAGCAGAAAGAGGACTTAACCAAGGTTTCCCCCTCTCTCCTCTCCTCTTCCTCTTGGTGGAAGAATGTCTCAGCAGAATAATCAATAGTGAAGCCACATCTACAAAAATTAAAGGTATCAAAATCAACTCCTCCTTTTCCCTAACATGTCTTATTTTTGTGGATGGCATCCGTTTATTCCATGAAGGGAATATTTCATACACTTCTACTCTAAAGGAAATTCTCCATACTTTTTTCATCACTATGGGAATGCAAATAAACATGGAGAAATCCTCTCTCATTTCCT
>JASDQU010109171.1:45967-74557 GCA_032191745.1 Picea mariana
TAAATATTTACTATGACATTTGAGTGATAAATGTAATCAATACATAATGTCATATGTGGATATCATTAAGAGACCATATAATTTTGATATCATGTATAATTTAAGTGGCTTCATTTCAGAGCTTGCTTTTTGCATATAGCAAGGAAGTGTAAATGTTAATACTCTTTGTATCTTGGAAGTGTAAATGTTAATACTCTTTGTATCTTGATTGTCAAGGAAAGGCTCTAGTTTTGTTTTTTTTTACGGTTTATATATTTTTAGGAGCTTGTCAATTTTCATACAAATTTATTGCTTACGAACATCCCTAATCAGTGAGCAAGGGAGATTGTTTGTTTTTGTTAGTTTTCTTACTATATTATATACAAACAAGTATTGTAATTATTCTTAAAAGAATGTTGAGTTGTTATATATCCCTGTGATTTAGGTGGATCTCGGTGGCCATCTACCTTTTCCACTGAATCAACGTTTTCAAGCACGTGGTTTTGATAAACCATGATATTCACCATTTTGATGGGGAATGTAATGTAATGTCATCTCCATTTGTTAATTACAGACATCATGAAATGATTTCCTAGTGGTATTATGTACATGTCTACAACATAGCGTTAATGCATTGGATCCAATTAGAACTTTGTAGTTAAGTGTGTTCGGGCTAGAGTAGTAATGGGATGGGTGACCTCTCAGAAAGTCCTAGTGTTTTACATGCCTATGGAATTTTGTAAACTTAGACCAATTTATCCTACATGCATCATGGGAATTATTCTCCTCTCACTCTCTCATATATAATTGAGGTGAAGGAGGCCTTTTAAGCATGCAATGGAGTGTGATGTAAAGCTTGATGTGAATGAAGCATAGCCAACATCTGTTTCTCTTCGGAGATAAGCTACTCCATTCTAGCTAATTTTTGTTCTACAAATGTTTTGCTACTTTATTCATTAATAGAAGTTGGGTTTCGTTGTATTTATGTGTTTTTGTTATATTTTCCTTTGTATCTCATTTCGTTCTCAGCATAATCTAGATCGGTGGTATCAAAACAGTCTACTCCTTGGCATTTCTCAAAGCATGTTCTTGATGAGGTCAGGGTATAGAGAGTTGGGTTTTGAGTTAGTTTCACTTGAGGACAATCACTCTTGCTAGCCTAAGTGACCTCCCACGATGGAAGAAGAGAGAGATGACAGAGTAAGAGATTCTTTCAATACTTTGCATGGGGAATCCCTCATGTGACAGAAGAACGAGATGATGGACAAATTCACTCAAATCCTTCAACAACTATCGATGGTGGTTGAGGCATCTTCGACAAGCATATATTTTGAAGGTGCAACACCCTTGAAGGTACAAGTCAATTTTGATATCCCCTTATTAGAAGGCCAAATAGATGCATATGCTGTGTAAAAATGGTTGAATATTTTAGAAGGTTATTACTCTGTCCAAAAAATTTCCAAGATCGAAAAGATCACCTTCGCACTCCTTAAATCCCTTCTCCATGTCAAATATAAGTGGGAAGGTTACTGGGAGAGGTACATCACGGATGAAACTAAGCCATCCAGGAGAGAACCCACTCGGGTGGACTTTGTAGATGCCCTCAAGGAGGAGTTCTACCCTATTGGAAAATATGATGACCAATACATGAGATGGACAACTTTGCATCAGAAAAGAGATCAGATAGTGTCAGAGTACACTAACATATTTCATACTTTGTGCTCAAAGTTGGGTATCAAAGACTCCAAGCGGCACTTGGTTTTGAAGTACTGCAATGGTCTATGCAGGTACATTCAAATAGAGATCGATTTATTGGACATCTCCTCATTGGGAGTTTCTTATCGTGTTGTCAAAATTCAACAACAATTCAAGTAGTGGAGTAAGCGAGAGTTCATGTTTGCAAATACAACACAAAAGAAGCATGGCAAAGGAAACTCTAACTCACATAACCAAGGACAAAGCAAGGAGAGTCAATCTCAATAAAATCAGTTCAAGAAATTGGCTAGCCATAGTCAAACTATAAACGGAATCAGAGTTTGATAGTGTAATGCATAGTTCTCGAAAATACCTTTCCAACGGGCTATCCCGCGCCTAAAACGGAGGTTGTATGCAAAAGTTACGACCCCGGGAAGTTGAGGTACCAACTTCCCCATAGGGACCCACATAACTTTTGGTGTTTTATCTCCTAGGATTAGGTTTTTGGATGTCTAGGGTTTTGTCATTCATGAGTAATGTTAAAAAGGCCTATGGAGCTTTATTTTAATCATTATGCTTAGACGAATGTGCGTAGCAGCCACATTTCTTCTCAGAGATAACTACCACCATTCGAGCAAGTTGTTTTAGTTTTGCAGTTTTACAATTTCAGCCTATTTCATTTATTCAATAGAAGATATTGTTCATTGGATATTTGTGTTGTTCTCCATATCTCTGTGTTTATTGTATTCAGTCTGTTAATCAATTTGTTCCTCTCCTAAATCCAAATCAGTGGTATCAGAGTGGTCTACTCTTCATTTATTTTTCTTTGTGCATGTCCTCGACAAGATCTAGGTATAAGAAGTTGGGACTCGAACCAATCGAGCCTTTACAAGATTGGTCGAGCCGAGCATGACAACAACCCATGGGGGACAAAAGGAAAGATGATGGAGTAGGAGATCCTTTTAAAATGTTTCTCAAGGAAGCCCTTGCACGACAAAGGAATGAAATGATGGAAACTTTGCATAGATCCTTCGGCAGTTGCCCACAGGAGAAGCATATTCATCAAGCGTCCATGCAACCCCCTTCAAGGTACATGTAAATTTTGATATTCCATTATTTGAAGGACTGATAGATGCAGATGCTATAGATAAATGGTTGAATATGCTCGAAGGGTATTTTTCGGTCCACAATTTTTTCAATAGGGAAAATATTACTTTTGCACTCCTCAAGGTCATCCCCCATGTTAAGGATTGGTGGGATACTTACTCTAAGCAAAAGGCCATAGAGGAATCTGCAATATGTATGGTTTCCTTTACATGGATTCCTTCCGGGATGCCATTAAAGAACAATACTACCCTGTTAGAAGCTACAAGGAACAATACACTAGTTGGACCACCTTGTGCCAAAAAAGGGACCAGACAGTACCAGATTTCACCAATATTTTCCATACCCTGTGCACCAAATTGGGTATCAAAGACTCTGAGCAAAATCTGGTGCTCAAGTACCATGGTTTTTTGCATAGATACATCCAAATATAAATGGAGTTTCTGGACATCGCCTCATTGGGTACGGCTTATAGATATGTTGTCAAGAGCGAGCAGAAATTTAACCAGAAGAGGCAAGAGTTTGGATCTACAAACTCCTCATAGTCGAAGCAGGGAAAAGGCGGCCCCAACCAACACAAAAAGGGACAGAGCAAAGATGGCCACTCTCAGAAAAACCAGTCCGAGTCGCAACACAAGAAGGGTAATGATAAGACGAAGAAGGACACGGGAAAATGGTGAGAATACCATAAAATCCCTTGGCACAACAATGAAGAATGTTGTTCCAAGCAGTCACTCGTGGTCGACCTAAAGGGTTCTGAGTCAGAGGTCGATTCTCACTCTGAATCAAATCCAGAAGGAGGGAAGAGGATTATCGATGTTGAACCCAGTGCCATTGTCGCTACCACCAAAGTCCAGCCAAGTGAACCAGAAGAACCAGAGGAAGGGGAACACCTCTTTCACTCAAAGATGTGGGTAAGTGGGGCTCCACTTCATTTCATTATTGATAGCGACAATTAGAAGAACTTGATCTCAGCAAAGGTCGTCAAGTGTCTGGAGCTGTCGACGACACTGCACCCACAGCCCTACACCATCGGTTGGCTTCGCTAAGGAAGAGATCTCTATGTCAACCAACATGTTGTCTGCCCTATGGCATCAAGCCTTTCAAATATGAGGTATTGTGTGATATTGCTCCCCTTGAAGTTTGTGATGTTCTTTTAGGACAACCATATTTGTGGAAGCGTCATGTTGTGTATGAGTCTAGACCCCGCAATGTTATTATTACTTTGGGTATACAATTGTACATGATACCAGAGGTAGCGTTGCCTACCGCTATTTCTTTAATCTCTGTTAAGCAATGCAGTAAGGTCATTTCATAGACCGAGAAGTTCATCTTCTTTGTGATCTATGCTCATAATAAGCATAAGGTCGTCGTCGCATCCATGGCCTCTACACAGAGCCTCTCTTTGCAGTAGAAGCAAGTGGACGGGATCGTGAAAGAGTACATAGACATATTCTCCTCACCTATCGGGGTACCAATGCACTGCCAAGTCAAGCATCCAATTGATCTAACCCATGGTGCACCTCTGCCTAATGGACCAGTCTATTGTCGCTCACTGATGGAAAATGATGAAATCAAGCGTCAGATCCAAGAGATTCTTGAAAAGGAGCACATCGGACCCAACTCCTCCCCTTGCAGAAGCCTGATTATACTTGTGCAGAAGAAGGACAAGACCTGGCGACTATGCATTGATTACAAAGCATTAAACAAAATCACAGTCAAGAACCGGTACCCAATTCCTAGAATTGATGACCTTCTTAACCAACTCAAGGGGGCAAAGTTCTTTAGCAATATTGACCTAAAGTATGGATACCACAAGGTCTCTAAAGAAGACATGGAAGACAACTTTCAAATCTAAAGAATGTCTCTTCAAATGACCGGTCATGCCCTTTGGCTTAACAAATGCACCAACCACTTTCATGAGGTTGATGAATGATGTATTGAGACCCTTCACCAACTCTTTTGTGGTGGTGTATTTGGGTGACATCCTCATCTTCAACAGAAATTGGGAGGAGCACATGCGGCATATTCAATAGGTTTTGAGCACACTGCAGCATCACAAGCTATATGCCAACTTGGAAAAAGGCTCATTTGGCATGAACAAGGTCCAATACTTGGGCTACATTGTTGATGAACATGGGGTACATGTTGATCCAGCTAAGATCCAAGTCATCCGTGACTGGCCAGCCCCAACCACACTAATCGAGCTTCGGAGCTTCTTGGGACTGGCCAACTTCTACCGACGGTTCGTGTTGGGATTCTCCCATATTGCATGGGCCCTCAACCAAGTGACCAAGGGCGGTGGCAGGGCAAAGTTTGCATGGGGGAAGGAACAACAACGAGTATTTGATGATCTGAAACATTGTTTGTGCTCAGCTCCAGTACTCTCCTTGCTTGATCTACAACAACCGTTTGAGATTGAGACCAATGCGTTTGATTATGTTGTAGGCGCAATTCTCACTCGGCACAGTCATCTGGTGGCATACCATAGTGAGACACTCTCAAATACTATATGGAAATACCCCACCTATGACAAGGAAATGTATTCCATTGTACAAGCTTGTCGTCAATGGAAACATTACATTATGGGAAAGGAGACGATCATCGACAATGATCACAAGCCTTTGCAGTTCATACAGACACAGGGGAAGTTACAGAATGAGTGCCATCAGAAGTGGTCCACCTACCTGCAATCGTTCCATCTCAACATCAAGTATAAGACAGGGAGCACAAATCATGTCATTGACTTCCTCAGTTGACCTCCCATGGTTGCACTCACCACTATGCTCCATTACTATGGACACGAGGCATTTGAGTGGTCCCAACTTTATCAGCAAGATCTGAACTTCGCAACCACCTATCAGCTCTTGGGTACAGGCGCGAATGTCACAGATTTTCACATTGAGGACGGACTATTATGCCATCTATGCCATCTTTGTGTTCCTACAAGTGAGCGTGCAACGCTGATTTGGGACGCTCACTATAGTCGGATGGCAAGACATTTTGGCATGGAGAAAATTGTGGCAGTTCTACAGAAACATTTTTATTGGCCAAAACTTCGACAGGATGTAAACAAGTATATCAGATCTTGCACTGCCCGTGCCATTGCCAAGCCAACCATCAAGAAGCAACGTCTATATACCCCTCTTCCTACTCCCTAGAATCCTTGGGAATCCATCTCGATGGATTACATGTCTGGCCTTCCATCCACCAAGCAAAGCAATGATTTTTTATCTGTGGTAGTTGATCGGTTTTCGAAGATGCCCATCCTCATAGTCTGCAAGAAGAACATCACAGTGACATATACTACCAAGCTCTTATTGGAACGAGTGTGGGTCCATTTTGGGATACCACATACCATCATCTCTGATTAGGACAATAGCTTCCTCGACACATTTTGGTTGAGTCTCTAGTCACTGTTGGACACCAAGCTCACTAAATCCACTGCTTTCCACCCCCAAATCGATGGCCAAATAGAGGTCGTCAATCGGATGATTGTGCACATTCTGTGCATGTACAACTCTAAGCATCTACGTACATGGGATGAGAGTCTCCCTTATGTTCAACACGATTACAACAGGGCTCTCCATAGCTCCACCGACCATATCCCATTTCAGGTGGGGCTAGGATTCCAACCCTTGCGTCCCATTGATGTTGCACTACCTCTTGCAACCACATAGGAATCTTTTCATGCTTAATCTGAGATCGACAAAGCCACCAAATCCATTAAGTTGATTCAACACATATTCCAATAGTTCCATGAGATTTTGCAGAAAGTCAATGCTAAGTACAAGCAGCACCATGATCAACACAGGGTACTGCACCAGTTTCAGGTAGGAGACAAGGTCTGGTTACATTTGCAGAAAGAGTGCCTTACAGGGCCTCATCGGAAGCTCTGCCCACTTCGCTATGGGCCTTACACTATCACCAAGGTTGTGGGTAGCAATGTTTTTGAGCTCAACACTCCACCCTTCCTTGGCTTGCACCCCGTGTTCAATGTAGACCTCCTTCGGCCATATTTTCCGCCATTATTGGACACCTTAGAGATCGCAGAATAACTAACACCAACAGACCTCAACCCTGACTGCATGGAACATGCATCCACTGATGAAGGGCACTCACCAACAGAGGATCCAACTTTATCGGGTTATCAAGGAAGGGCAACTCCTAAACCAAGGAAAGTGGCTCACCCAAGGCCAAATTCAACAGACGTTTCCTCACCTGATGGGGGAACTCAACGCAATGGAGACCATTTATTCCTAAGGGGCGAGGATTGATCCACGTGGATATTGGTGGCCACCCACCTATTCCAATTAACTCCTCTTGATAGTTTTAGTTCAACACGTTATTCTGTACTTCTTTGTAATAGTGGGTTCTACACTTATGGGGTTGTCTGAAGCCCTACACATCTTCCAGGTGGATGCTGGTGGCCTCCCACCTAATCCAACTGGCTTATTTTGTATGTTTTCATGTCAGCACATCTTTCTATATTTCCAAGGTCGTTTTGGGTCCCTAAACAATGTTTTTTTGGCTCATCACAATCAAACTGTAGACGAAGTCAAAGTTTGATGGTGTAATGTGTAGTTCTCGAAAATACCTTTCCAATGGGCTATCACGTGTCTAAAACTAAGGTCGTATGCAAAAGTTACGACCCCGGGAAGTTGAGGTACCAACTTCCCCATAGGGGCCCACATAACTTTTGGTGTTTCATCTCCTAGGGTTAGGTTTTTGGATGTCTATTGGCATTCATGATTAATGTTAAAAAATCCTATGGAGCCTCATTGTAATCATTCTGCTCAGATGGATGTGTGTAGCAGCCACATCTCTTCTCAGAGATAGCTACCACCATTCAAGTAAGTTGTTTCAGTTCTATAGTTTTACATTTTCAGCCTATTTCATTTATTCAATAGAAGATATCGTTCATTAGATATCTGTGTTGTTCTCCATATCTCTGTTTTTATTGTATTCAGTTTGTTATTCGGTTCATTCCGCTCCTAAATCTGGATCAGGAGCACAAATATATTTTTTCACCTACGGGGGTGCCTCTGCACTGCCAAGTCAAGAATTCCATTAACTTGGTGCCTAGTGCTCCCTTACCCAATGGTCCAATATATAAACGCTCCCTTCCATAGAATGAGAGCCTTCCATATGTTCAACATAACTCTATTGGACACAACCCTTTTCAGTGATGCCTGGGGTTCCAGCCATTAGCCCCCATTGACATAGCTCTTCCTCTAGCATCTTCACCAACAAAGTCCTCCCACATTTAAACCAAGGAAAATCATGCAACCATATTTGTTGAAGAGATCCAACACCTCCAAAAACAAGTTCATGACATCCTTCAATAGGCTAATGCCAAGTACAAGTAAGACAACTACTTCAATAATGTAAGCGGCTCACCAAGGTTCAAATTTAACAAAATTTTCCCCGTCTCCCGAGGGAACTTGACGCAGTGAGGAACACTGCTTCCTAAGGGTGGAGGAATGATCCAAGTGGCCATCCACCTTTTCCACTGAATCAACTTTTTCAATCCTGTGGTTTTGATCAACCATGATATTCACCATTTTGATGGGGAATGTAATGTAATGCCATCTCCATTTGTTAATTACATACATCATGTAATGATTTCCTAGTAGTCTTATGTATATGCCTACAACATATCGTTAATGCACTGGATCCCATTAGAACTCTGCAGTTAAGCGTACTCAAGCTAGAGTAGTATTGGGATGGGTGACCGCCCAGGAAGTCCTATTGTTTTACATGCCTGTGGAATTTTGTAAGCTTAGACCAATTTATCCCACATGCATTATGGGAATTATTCTCCTCTCGCTCTCTCATATATAATTGAGGTGAAGGAGGCACTTTAAGCATGCAATGGAGTGTAATGTAAAGCTTGTTGCGAATGAAGCATAGCTAACATCTCTTTCTCTTCAGAGATAAGCTACTCCATTCTAGCCAGTTTGTGTTCTACATTGTTTTGCTACTTTACTCATTAATAGAAGTTGGGTTTCGTTGTATTTTTGTGTTTCTGTTATATTTTCTTTTGTATCTCATTTCGTTCTAAGCATAATCTAGATCACCGTGGAATTTGGAAAAAAAGGTTTATGTGTACCAACCAATCACGGCACATGGATTTACACCAAATTCATGGAACTGGGTTTATGTGTCATTCATGACATGTTAACGTAGTGGATGTGTAATAGAAACAAATGTGTCATAGAAGTAGTACAAAGAAAAACTACAATTGTTTTGCAATTCTCATCAGCAGTCGGTTGAAAGGCCAACTAGAAGTTGTGGCATCTCTTTGTAGCTTATATATGGCATTTCTCACTCATATTCTTAGCAACATGTATGCCCACAATGTTGTTGTTATTATTATTATTTTTAATTTCTATGAGCTCCTAGACAATGTGTTTAAGCTTGTCATAGTAGTATGGAAGTTTATCCAATGCATTTGAGCCTGTCATTGAGTGGAAAATTTTGGTTTGAAGTTTTGTATGCAAGCAATGTGAAGAGTGAGGATGAACACCCGAAGATACCCCACAATGCATTTAATAATGACATGTCTACAATCTCCTTGTTTAACTCTACAAGGCTTGAGAAAGATGAAGTTAAAAGTGAATTGAAATGATCCTATGAAGCATGCATGCATGATTGAGATGCCCACTGCTCATCTTAGAACAACTAATGCTTACCAAATGATGGCCATCAACTAGTTGGTGTGTTCTTTCTTTTCTAAAGCTTAGCCTCGCCTTCTTTCATTGGATTATTATTAATGCAGTTTCGCTATGTGAGGGTATTAATGTATTCATTGCTAGATTAGGCATAGTAAGTGTTTCTTGCCCACATTTAGTGTGTGGAGAGAGCCTAGAAAAGACCACGAAGTCATGAAAAACATGGTATCATCTAGAAACCAAAGTATAGTGGCCCATTCATTCATTTGAAAATGCAAGGTCCTAGTGTATTACCCATAACATAGAAACAATAATACAATTCATCCAATACAATTGCTTCCATCATTAATATGCATTATCCATGAATAGGTATCAATATTTTAATTATTAATGTATGGAAAATTTATGCAATTAGGTAGCTTCTTTCATTTACATTTTAAGGATAATTAATCTCCTATATTGTTTAAGGGTGTTTGTTTATGTTTAGTTGTATTATATATTTAAGAAATGGTGTAATTACAAAAGATGTTCTTACATATGGATTATCATCAAAGCTTATGTATTTCAACAAGGGAAATAGTTGCAAACAGCTAGTCCCTGCCTAGATTCTACGAGCCTTTCTCTATAAAAAGTAGACAAACACACCAAAACTAGCAAACACATAAAAAATTATGATTGTCATTATATAAAAGGAAACCGTGAGAAACAAATATTTCATTCTAAAACTAATCAGGCTTGGCTTAGAAGGAGGATAGTCTGGTTTTATAGAGAAAGGCAGAGATTGAAATTATAATTAACGAGGTAGCATATGTAGCCATAAATTATATCGTACTGCACATATTTTCTAGAGCATGTTGAATATGCATATAGTTATTTGCATGTTGGATAGACATATATATTGGATGGATAATCAAAGACAGTGTCCAGATAAGTGTTTTTCAGGCTCTCTGCCCAACTATTTTTCCAGAATGCTTTCCAAAAAAAAAAAAATTATAGAGTTTTAAATTATTGAACTTCAACCTGAATTCAGGTGGTCGTGGGGGAGTGCTAGCTTCAACTTGCAATGTTGCGTCAGAAATAGCGACGGTAGTGCCGATCATGAGCGGTTTGGTTCTCATTGGCAATGTTGTTGGATTTTTGCGAGGAGTCTGAGTAACCAAAAAAAATACAGAACTTCATTTGTATGAAATAGGTAAATACTTGTAATCTTCATTATAAGCGTTGCCCATTACCAATGATGAAGTTGAAATTCACGTGAGAAATTTTGTATATTATATGAAATTTCAAAACTAAAAATCCCACCACTTGAGAGCCTATTGTAAAAAAAAAAAACACCCTTGCATGGTATGTTAAAATATGGTAGACCAAGTGAGCACAAAGTCCTTTACTTATCATGGTAATGTGCCAACCTTTCAAATTTCAAGAGATTAATCTTGAAGCTTTGAAAAGGGCCCTTAGCCCCAAATTTATGCAGTAATATCAAGTCATTATAAAACAAAGCCCACGCGAAGATCTTTGTAATACATCATCCATGTTTCGTAATCAATCTCTTTGGTGGATTTAAGTTTAGAAGGTATCCAAACCAGTGTTAAAGATTGCCTATCCAACACCACAAGATTCCCATGATTTTCTGAAGAAGGTTGATGGGGGGAAAAGGGCTTGGTTGATTTCCCAAAGAGATGGCTTCAAGGTAAGCTAGAAAAGGCAATGACCCAATATGTTTGAAAGGAACATCTAATAACATGCAAAATATGACAATTGCAATATTCAATTGATTTCACATTCACAAGGACATTCCAAATTTGAACCACTTATCATAGATATTTGATAAACAAATGACAAGTAGTACAACTATATCCGATACTTCAAATATGTATACTTATTGTGTTACCATCCATGAAAGGAATGATCATTGACCACTCAATGAAACCATAAGTTGCAGACTTTAACATGAAGCATCAATGAAATATCAAATCATGTTCATATGCCCAGTCGTCATCATTTGTTACAATAGGTAAGATAATTAGCAGTTTAACAACAGATGTAAAGTATACCAGGAATGCAACACTAAATAGGTTTATAGTTATTCGGATTTATCATTCATTTAATGTCCATTTGTGACATTTCAATTCCAATATTTCACTTTCAAAACAAACTCTGCAGTCTATACATATGACCTATATAAATCCTGAAAGTGAAGGCAATCAGCCCTTAGAAAATGGAACAAGTAGGGAGGCTAAGGGAATGATCTTTAATACTTGATACAAAGTTTATTAGAGCATTCCAAATGTAAACCATTTATCACAGCCATTCAATGGTAGTGTATAATCGACAATGATAAGATATTTGATATCCAACACAAAGTATGAAATAGGAAAACAATCATTAGCAATAAACATGACAACAACGAACATATTTTTCACCATTTAACCATCATAACAACTATGTGTCATTGCTATAGTAAATTTCCAAGTTGCAACTCAAATTCAAAGTTTAAATGTAGTGCACAAATATGACAAAATCGCATCGTTTAGGTAAGTATACATGCATGGATTGTATCTCGTTTAATCAGAGTTCAACCACAACTAGATCAATATTGTAGCAACACAAGATGAGTATGCTATGAATGGTATAATTGTTGTAGCAATTAAGTCAAACACAGATGCATGGATTGTATCCTTTATGCCAAACTTGACCACAATGTAGCTATTGTTGTAGCAACTTTGTGTGCACAGTTTATATGTTCGAATTTGCAATGTAAGGGTGAGTACACAGTTATATCATCAAACCCAAATGTATCAATGTTGTGACAAGAGGATGCAACGTTAAGAAATGAATTCAGATCAGACTTAGCAATGAATTGGGTCAATATTTAGCTTGGGTTAAGGCTTGGATCATAGGGAAAATACCAGGGGTGTACCAACAACGGTGTAAACGAGTTATTTCATTCACTATGAGTTTACTTGCGACATATATCATAACAATCAGACTTGGGCTTGCATATAACAAATACTAATCCAAATAATGCTCAAGTCTAGCAAACAAATATGCAATATCGAAAAGAGACCCTGAGTGCAATTTTGATCCACAAATCGGCCTTTAGGAATAGCTACAGTAAGAGGGTAAAGGAATATGAGATTGATTGATTGGGAATCTAAGATTGCATTAAAGTTTGGTTCCATGCTTTCTGCTTTAGGAGAAAGGTATCCATGCCAACAAATCAACAAATCTTTATGTAGATAGTTTTTGAAACTAGTGTTGTGGGTTTGGTTATTTCTAGTTCAGATTGGTCGAAATGAGCAGATATGAAATTTCAAGGTACATATCAAACCTAGGTTTTAGGTAAGTCAATGCTAGTTATCAAACTTTTTGCTTGGATTTTTGAATTGTGGTTCATTGATTATTGTAGAGTAGGTTTGAGGAAATAAAATAGTTTTGTCAATAGCTTGTGGTACCAAACGTCTGTGATAATCGTAATGCAAATTCATGACCATTTCATAACATGGCTTGGTAATACTCGTCGTTGATAGAATTCTATAATGAATAATGACCATATTAAAAAATAGGCAAAATGCTTGTACATAATTATCATTATGGATGCATTACGTAGATTGTGCGTTTAATATAGAGTAACATAATCAAAATTATGATTTAAGTTTATATAGAGTAATGGAATCAAAATTATGATTTAAGTAAATCTCAACACTCATAATTACACCACTCATAATTTATATACGTGGAGGGCGGCATGTTTGCATTCTGGTATTCTATCAATTGTCCCCTACTTCGACCTGCATCTTGGATTGCCTGAAGAGTTTGAGTTCGAGTTTAGGATCTTTGTTTCCAAGGATCCCAGTGTTTTGAACACCATTGATCTAATTGCTCTCTTCTTCTCCTTCAAATAAACGATGGATTCAAATTTTCTACTACGGAGCAAGCAGGTAGAGGCAAAATCTACAAGCGCATGCCTGCAGTGGCTTGATTCACAAGCGCCCTTCATAGTTCTCTATCCTGGTTCATTTGGAAGACAAAATTCGATATCGTTTTCAAACATGAAGGTGTTGGCATTGGGGTTGGAATCGAGCCAACAACCTTTCATTTGGGTTGGAGGCCCCATTGAATTCATAGTTTTATGTGTAGTTTATTCCGGATGGGTTTGAATAGTGAGTGAAGGAAAAGAAGCTAGGATTACTTATCAGGAAGTGAGCACCTTAGCTGCAGATATTGTCACATCCTTTGACCAGAGGGATCCTTAGTCATTGTGGATGGAATTCAGTGCTAGAGAGCCTGAGCTAAGGGGTGCCCATCATAGGGTGGCCCATGGCAGGCGACCAGTTCATGAATTCGAAGATGATGGAGGAGAAAGTCGAGGTGTGCATCGAGATGTGGAGGGGAAAAGAGGGAGAGATGAAATGGGAGACAATGGAGAGAATATTGCACGAATACATGAGGAAACCTATTCTAGTTGCAACAGATGTAGTATCAAAAAAATTACAGTATGAAAGGAGAAATCCCTTCCTACTTGGGTAATTTGACAGAGTTGGAGACTTTGGATCTTTTTATCAATTGTCTCTCAAGTAACATTCCCACGAGTTTGATGAGGCTGTTCAAAATGACAGAACTCTATCTCTGGAAAGCCAACTTTCTGGACATAGAGGTGTTGCTCATCCATTAATTTCACAGGCAAGAGATTTCAGGTAAGTTTCTATAGTATTTTTTTAATAGGTTTGCTAGAGTGAAACTCTCACTCTGTATATTAGAATAGCTTAGTTCCTTAGCTTCTTAGCATAATCATTTTCTTCTTGAACTTGGATTTATCCTTTCTTCTTGATATCTTCTTCTTTTTGCAGTTAATTCAAGAGAGAAGCCTCTCTCCTCTCTATTTCTACCTTATTTGGTTTCCTAAGCCTGGTGATTGTAGGCACTCGTTGACTGTACTGTGCGGTAGGCGCTCGTTGACTATACTATGCGGCCTGGTGACTGTAGGCACTCGTTGCTCGTACTGTACAGCCTAAAGAAGGAACAATCACTACCACTTTTTTATGTTATCAGGGACAACATCCATGTGCATGATCTTGATGGAATAGGCCATATGACTGAGATTGGGATAGGCTAGATGAATGAGATTGGGAGGGACACCCGAGGTGGAATATATTACAAAGATGGTGCAATATTACAATGCAGGATATTGCAAGGATGGTGGGAAGATGCAGGATCTTACAAGAATATGAAGTAGGAGAGGGCTCAAGGAGTGCACTTGTAGAGGTGTTGCTACATGGTTGAAGGTGGCAACTTGCATGGTTGGAAGGTGGCAACCTACAAGGATGGTGCAAGGACAGATCAAGCAGGTGGTGGCAGTAGTAAACATTAGGCAGGTGATCACACAAATGCCAAGAAACTGCAAGATTGGTCGACAAATCAAGAAATTGTTTTTATTAATTCTTTTTTAATAATGACAATTCCCAAAATGAAATCCCATACACCAGGCTAATTATGTCACATCTACGAGCTAGCAACGAATCAAAAATTCGAAGTATAATATTTAATAAATACGAAAATAAATTTATTTCTAAAAATAAATGATGATAATAAACAATTTGCTCGAAAATACAAATTACAAGGCATAATATGAGATAATGGCTCCAAAATGCACTAAATAATGTCCCAAAAAGAACTAGTTAATAGGCGGTCAACTGTTGTTGACCGCTGCGTGAAAGCTATAGTCCCTCGTCGAAGGCAGGGACTAATAAGATATCGGTGTTAAGTGAAACTCGTGCAAGTAAGAAAAATATGACTTTGGGCCTTCAAAGTAGTCAAGCTATTGGAAGTGTACTAGTATACAAGTAAGGGAATACATCATAGCTTATTTATTCTATGTTAATTCTTTCTTTTCTCTTTGATAATATTATTTTCCTCCATATTGTTATATGTTTTGTCCATGGTATTTTGTTCTTTAAGAAAATACTATGTCATTTAAATGTTCAAATATAGTAGTATCTTCTTGGTAATGGAGTGGTGAATATGATAGTGAATAATATTGGAACCATGGCAGTGTTCTAAAGAGAGATTAATAAACAATTTGCAATGTTTAATGAATAAGTAAATTAGTAAAAATCTTATAGAGCATGTGTCTAAGTAGGGAAATATATCAACTACTTCTAACATAGAATTATTGATATATTGAATAATTCAATGTTGTATAGGTGATGTCCAATGTTGAACATAGATCTTCAACAAACATCTCCAATCAAATCCCATGCCTATACACAATGGAAACCACCCAACAAAGATGTAGGATTTTAATTTTTTTGAAATCCTTGCAAAATAGAGTATTAAGATGGAATTATTTTAACATTAAAAATAAATATAAGTGAAATATATATATATATATATATATATATATATATATATAAGTGCATTTGGAAGTTGGTTGAAGATCGAAATTGCCTCTGAGGCAGTTGGAGCCACGGGCCCTTCCCCTTTCTAGTTTCCCCATTCTCTTTTTTCGGTATCCCCCCTTCCCTCATCAACAAGCTTTTCTATTTCTGTTTCCTAAATTTTCTTCGATCTTTTTGTGTGGAAGTTGTGGCTTCACGTGATAGTTGGTACCAAAAGGATAGATGGCTAACCTTTTGGACGATGAGGTAGATTGAAAACCAATTCCTTCATGGGACCAAGCCTTTCTCATGCAAAAAAAGTGTTTGGAGTGTGGGTCATTGCCTCCGCTTCCTTCGTCACTGGTACCAGGAAACTTTCCCAAGGTGCAAATGTTTAATCCTGGGTATGAAAAAATTGATCTCAATTCAACGGAAGTTAATGCGACAGGAAGTGGCCTTGTCTTTTGTGAAAATGAAGAAGCTTTACCGAAGAAAGATTTTCTTGTTGAGTCTTAAGTGCAAGGTTTTTCAATGAAAGGCGATTCAGGATTCCTGCAAGAGGATCAAGAGAAAGAAATCAATACTAGTTCCTTGTGTAGTCAGGTGCAAAAACCCTCCAGTAACAGATCTAAGAAGCACTCCAAGTGTATCTGAGAAAGAGGAGATCATATGATAATGGTGGTGGGCGTAGACATTTCTTTAAGGGATATATCCAGTTACGAAGGCAAAATGTTAGTAGGAAGATTGAAGGGGAAATTTCCCGGTGAAGTGGCTCTCCAAAAATGGATTGACAAGACGTGGCTTCCTCTCCTTGGATATACGTCGGAGATTCATGTTTTATCTAGGGGATGGATTTCTTTTGTGTTTTCATCAGAGAAAGATTGTGCAGAACTCCTCAATAGATGCTGGTCTTGGGGTCCGTCGAGTCTCTTCCTTAAGCCCTAGTCCGTGGATTTCGACCCCCTGTGAGAACTGGTCACTTTTTTAAGGGTCTGGGCCATCTTACCAAGCTTATCCTTGAACTTCTGTACAAGAGAAGCACTGGAAGTAATTGGGAACAAGATAGGTTCGTTTGCAGGGCTAGAGCCAAATTGGGCTTCAAAGAAAGACAAGCGATGGGCCAGGATACAGGTAGAGGTAAACATTTGAGAGGGGTTGTTCAAAAGTATTGATATTGTGCTAGGCGACATCACATGGCACCAAAAGGTGGATTACTGGAAAATCCCCTTCTGATGCCATGGGTGCCATGAAATTGGGCACCTTCGGGGGAATTGTGAGCAGGTGCATCCTGGAAGTCTCTCAGCGTCGAAAATTTGGAGGAGAAAATCTACTATCGAAAGAGCGGGATCAGTAAAGGAACTCTCAGTGGAGGGAAAGAAGGAGACTATTACCATCGAGCCAGAACTTGCAAAAGATTCAAGCTATGCTCTGGGGGATGTCACTCTTCATGAAGCTAAGACATGTATGAATTCTAATGTTGAGTCCCCTTCTCCTTCATCTTTTCAGAACTCATTATCTATGGTAAATTTGGTACCATGCCCTTATTCCTCTCCTTTGTCTTCACCTCCACCTTCCCCCTTCCTCTCCTCCCCTAGACCCTATCCAGAAGCCAATGATGCCTCTCCTGCCTCCAGTATCCCTTTTCTCCTCCTCTGGCTCTGCCCCCCTTCTCCCCCGCTCTCTTCAAGGGGGTGGGACAAAGGGCCCTTCTCTAAACCTTCGAGTCCCTCACTCCCTTTCTCTTCCCCTCCCTTTCCCCCTTCCAAGGGTTCTAGCCCTGTCATGCCCCCTTCACCCTTGAAGATCTCAAAGCCCCTTGTTCCCTCTTCTAAGGGTTATGCTCTGAGGTCGAAAGGCCTTCTAAAGGAGGTTGATCCCTCTAAGGGAGGACTGGCCCTTGACCCCCCATTAGCTACGCAAGTTGGAAGAAAGTGGAACCTCTTCAAGGTACAAGACAAATCGGCCGTTGAAATTCGAAAAGTAACTCAAGCAACCATCACCAGGGCCCTTAAAGCGGGGAAAGCCCAAACCCCCCCTAAAAAATGATTATCCTCTCTTACAATGCTAGAGGGGTTGGGAACCCCCACAAAAAACTATCCCTCAAAAGGATGATCCTGAGTCGCAAGCTAGACATTCTACTGATTCAAGAGCATGTGCTCAAGGGAAGTTGCCATTAAAATCGTTAGTCCCTTGCTGAAAAACTAGTTTTTTAGCACCATAGATGTAGAAGGATTATCGGGGGGGATGCTTTCTAGATGAAGTTCTGATTTCAAGGTGTTATCTTCCTCCTCTATGCTTTCTTCCATTTCAGTTAAGCTCGAGTAAAAGGATCATGACTTTTGTTTTTCAACAATAGATATATATGGCCCCTACGCTGACAGGACCCCGTTTTGGGAAGATCTAAAATCTGCGGGTGTTTTTAGTGACCCCTTATCATTAATAGGATGAGACATAAACTTTACTCTTTCTCTCAGAGAAGTGTGGGGTGCTAACCCCATAGACGATACACAAAAAGGTTTCTTTCGTTAGTTCATGAATCTGCAATACCGGCTGATCTTGAGACGGTGAAGCTTATCCCAACATGGAGTAACTTCCGCACAAGGAACGATGAAGTAGCCAAAAGGTTGGATAGATTTTCAATATCAGAAGACTTCTTGGAAAAAGGTTTCAGATTCAAATCTAAGGTGGAAGAAGGGGGTAACTCAGATCACCACCCTATAACTCTTTATTGGACTTTAAGCTCGAATTCCCCTCCGCCCCCCCTTAAATTCAATCAGGTGTGGTTGGAAGATGAAGATTTTAAGAAGCTAGTTGTTTCCTCGTGGGAAAGGATAAGCCCTCTTAAGCCTGAACCTTTAATGGTCCAATTTAATGCCAATTTGAAAAATAAACTATCCATTAAAAAATGGATATCGATTTGGAAAGCACGAAGGAAAAGGGAAGTCTTGGAGATCAAAAGAAACCTCTCAAGGCTCCTCTTGATTGAGGAAGGAACCCCCCTTAGCTCGGCTCACTTGGAAGAGATTAAAAGTCTTGAAGAAAGGAGAAATGTTTGGTTGAGAAAAGATGAACAGGAGTGGAAACTGAAAAGTTGGGCGCTTTGGTTGCAAGTCGGGGACAATAACACCAAATTTTTTCATCACTATGCCAATAATAGGAGGAGTATAAACACAATCTAGGACATTAAAAACGAGGAAGGAGTTAAGGTGATCTCTTTTCAAGATAAAGTTGAGGTAGGAGCTTGATATTTCGAAAACCTTTTAAAAGCATCGATAGGTTATCCGATTCAGGAGATTTTGGAGGTAGTAACTAAGTTCCAAACTATCATTACAGAAGAAATGAATGAATCCTTGGAAGAGGAGATATCAGAGGAGGAGTTGAGCTTGGCCCTCTCTTCCATGCAGAATGCAAAAAGCCTGGGTCCAAACGGGTTTACAGTGGAATTATTTAAGATCTTCTATGAATTGTTCAAAGTTTATCTTCTCCAACTTGTTAGGGAATCGCAAAGAGAAGGAAAGATTTTCGAGCCACTAAACTCAACTTTTCTTTGCCTCATCCCTAAGAAGCAAGATGTTGACTCTTTTGAGGACTTTTGTCCCATCTCTTTTTGTAATGTATTGTACAAGTTGATCTAGAAAATCATAGTTTGAAGATTAAGACAGATTCTAAGCAAAATTATTGGAGAAGAACAGTTTGGTTTCCTGCAGGATAGGTTGTTCCATGATGCAATGGCTATTGCCCAAGAAGTCCTCCGCTTGATCAAAAAGAAAAACCTCAAAGAAGTTGTTTTAAAATTGGATATTTCGAAATCTGACAACAAAGTCAATTGGACTTTCTTGTGATTGGCAGTCCTGCAAATGGGGATGAACATTAGCTCGGTAAATTGGATAATAGGATGTCTCCAGAGTGCGTTCTTTGTGGTTCTTTTGAATGGAGCTCCTTCTCGATTTTTTAAATATTCAAGAGGACCGTGTCAGGGTTATCCATTGTCCTTATTCCTCTTCTTAATTATTGTTGAAGCCTTAAGCAGAATGGTGAAGGAGGTCATCTCCTCCAACACACTGAGAGGAATCAAGGTTTCAGAATCAGAGACTGTAACCCACTTGTTGTTCATAGATTATGTTCTACGTAGTGTTCATGGTTCATTAAGGAATGTGACTTGTCTCAAAAGAATACTTGATCTATACTGCAAGGCAACAAGAATGGTGATAATTCTAGAGAAATCTTGCTTTCTGATTAACAATTGCTCTGAAGCCGATGATAACTCTTTTCTAAATGTCCTCCAGACTCCAAAGAAAAACTTGGAAGAAAGGGTAAAATATTTAGGCTTTTTTCTCAAACCCAATCGCTATAGGAGGGCAGATTGGGATTGGCTTATCCGTAAAATTGAATCAAGGATTTCTTTCTGGGATTTCTTAACGCTATCCAGAGGAGGCCGACTTGTTCTACTTAAATCTATTTTGGAAAGTATTCCAATGTACTAGAACTCCATTGTTGTTGTTCCCAAAGACGTCCAAGAAAATATCAGAACGTTGAGCAATAGGTATCTATGGACAGGCCATAATCTCTTGGGGGGAATCCACTTAGTAAAATGGCCCTCCATCTCTTTGCCAAAGGATCTTGGGGGATGGGATCTAAAGGACATTTTTCCCTTTTCCCAAGCACTGACAAGTCAGAACCTTTGGCGTTTAACGCATGGGAACTCTCTTTGGTCTAGAGTTATGAACTCCAAATATTTCTCCAGCCTATCCATAGTTGAATGGTTCCAGACACCGGTAAAATCATCTAACGGATCCATCGTGTGGAAGGCATTAGTGGAAGCTTTTCCATTGGTAGATAACTGGGTTGTTTGGAAAATCGATAACGGTCAGAGCATGAGAGTAGGGAAGGACCCCTAGTTGGGGGTTGGGAATTCCTTCATGCTTTCTGATCCCCTAATCTAGAATTTGAGAAACCAAAACATTTTCCATCTCCACAATGTTATCATGTGGTATCCTCAACCACGTAGGCGTGTCGGGTGGAGAGATGTTGCTTCTTTAGGTCTCCCTCCATATTTGTCCGAGGAGTGGTATTTTTTAATTTCACGGCTGTGTGAAAATCAAATAATTCTAGATGAAGAGTGTGAAAACTCTTTGTGTTGGTCTCGCAACCCAAAGGATGACTCTTTTATAGTGAAGCTAGGCTATAAAGCCTGGCAGGAGGAAAGAATAAGGGTTCAGCCCAAGTGGTGGTGGAATTATTTATTTAAATGCATTGCCCCTTTAAGATGCAAAATCACCCTTTGGTTGGCCTTGAACAATAACTTGTTGATTTGCGACAATGGGCTAAAAAGGGGATGGTGTGGCCCAAACCAATGTGTTCTCTGCAAGACAAATGAGGAATCAGTCTCACACCTTTTTGTGTCTTTTCCATATGCAGGTCAGGTAGCTAATACTATTAAAGACATGTTGAAAGCCAGGGCTGAATGGAGCAAGGATAGTTTTGAAGATTGTTACAAATATTTGGTTTAGGATAGATCAGAGCAACTCTATGCAGGGATGCCAAGTTTGATGATCTCAAACATCTGGTGGGAACGCAACTCAATAATTTTTCAAGACAAATTGGTGTCTCTTGAAGTTACAACGACTATCTCTCTAAGCTAGGCAACCAAATTCAAAGAAGATCCAAGGGATCCAAAAGCGCACAACCCAATTATTTTGTCCCTTGACTATGGAATACCATGGTGATACTTTGACGGGGCCAGTTAGGGTCATCTGCCTACTTGTGGAGTAGGTGTGGTATTATACATAAATTAGAATCATTATATTTTCATTATGTATGCTCCAGGGGGTGGAACAAATAACAAAATCGAGCTCGTGACACTTTGGATCCTTCTTGAGACAACAAAAAGAAGGATATCATGAAGCTTTAGGTACTCGGTGACTCCAAATTGGTTATAGACTAGGCTCGAGATAAAATCAATATCCAAAACAATAATTTAGCAACAATGATGAGGGAGATCCAACTTACCTTTCAGTATTTCGAATGGTTATCTTTCCACCATATTCTGAGAAAACTCAATGCAAAGGCGAACGAACTTTCCAAAGAAGCATTGTTATTGTAGAGAGGTGCTTTCGGGTACTATGAGTACTACAATGGCACTGAAACAAAAGCAATGGAATTTTGTTTGTAGTAAAATGTCTACTGGTTTTGAAAAGTCATGAGAAGACAATAAGACAATAATTAAAATGTTTTGATAGTAGTAAAGGTGATAATAGGTTCTGAAATACATCATATGTTGAAGGAGGTATAGAATTTTGTGCAGATGATGGTAGTAGGCCTGTAGAGGCTGTTTTGAATAGACATAACATGTATATTCCTTTGAATATAAAAGTTTTTTCTTTTTGGAAAAAAAATACAAGTGTAACTAAAATCCATTGCCTCATAAATGTTGTATCAATGCCTTGGTTCTTAGCTACATGAATATTATGGGTACAACATTCGTAGATCTCCATGTTTGTGGAGTGATCAAATCATCCCTAAGCTCGAAAGAAACTTAGGAAAAGTCAATACAAAACACACATGGTAAAGAACAAAACAAATGTGGCAAAGAACAACAATGGATGAAGTGTGAATGGTTTTTATATTGAAAAGTCTTGTGGAAACCAAAAGCAACTGGTTTAGTTTTGGATATTCTCTAATGTTGTATAAGATTCATAAATCATTTTACTACCTTGTATTGGCTCTTTGTCACCTCTTGCTCTTACAATTGATAGATCATTGCTTGTCAATGTTTTCTCTTGCATTTGAGTCATGAATGTCCATTAACAATAACTTAATGTGACAAGCATGGGGGACATACATCAAAATTACGTCTAAGACAAATATTGAAGTATCAATACTCCATGCTAGAGCATTGTAATATCGAAATTCATGTGGTATAGTTTTGGTACGTCGTATATGCATTACATTAATGCATTGTAACACTTAGTTAAAGAGACGAGCCCCATGAATCTTCATACACCAATAAGTTTTCAAATATGATGTATTATGCCATTGATCAATTTTTAGAATTTCTTACTTTTAAATGATTTTATGATGCTAACAAATATTAAGTTTTTTTACATACTCCCAAATATAATTAAATCCATTACTATATTTAAATCAACAAATGATTATATAATATGTGTTGAAGGATCTTCTGCAGACTATGGATACCAACAAAAAATACGCGCGCGCAGGTAAGATCTAGGGTTCGGGTTCACTCGCCACCATGCCAAGCCAGGGCGGAGGGGAGCCACCGCCCCCTCCCTCCCCAACCTCGTCCTTCAGGAAACTGATTACAGCTTGCAGAAAGAAAGCGCCCCAAACAGAAGCGCCAAGTTTTGTAAAAAGACTGGATGACGTCCCAGAGATCAATCTCCCCCCGGAACAGCCAATGAAGGTAGCGCTCTCCCTCTCAGATCGAGGGCTGGTAGGTCAGTTCATGGGCCTTTGGCCCTCAGCCAAGACTACAGACAACTGGATCCAAAGGAACTGGCGGCCATTAATAAAAAATAGTGTAACTTGTTACGCGGTTGGAAGGGGCTACTTTATTTTTGAATTCATCTTCCAAGAGGACCGCGATTTAATATTCAGGAATGGACCATACTTCATGGGCACACAGGGCCTTTATCTGAACCGGTGGACTCCAAACTTCGATCCAGCTTCGGAAGTGCCAAAAGACGTCCCAGTTTGGGTCAGACTCCCAAATCTGCCAATCCACTGCTGGAACTCCTCATCGTTGCAAGCTATTGGGAATGGACTAGGGCACTACATTGACAGAGTTGATCCAAAAGACCAATATTCCTGTGCAAGAATCTGTGTGGAAGTTGATTTGGAAATAGGCTTGCCGGAAGCGGTAAAACTGAAGGTAGGAGAATGGCAACACCTACAAAAATTGGACTATGAGCAGCTCCCGTTCAAATGCAGAGGTTGTCATGAATATGGACATTTTCAGAGAAACTGCCCAAAAATCCCAAACACAGAGAAAGCAGGTGAGGAAGGCTGGCAGCAACCCCGAAAAGGAAGGTCGAAGTCTAAAGGCCCAAGAAGGGAGAATCCAGCTCCCGCTCAAGACAAACCTGGAAATAGAGAGACGATAAATAGCTTCAAAGCACTGGGAAATGAAGGTGAAATGGCGGATCCAAACAAAGCCGCCCAAGTTGAAGAAGAAAGAGGCGGCAAACCCCGAAAATCGGAGGAACCCAAAAAACAACAGAAGAAGTGGAGAAACCCATCTCCCCTCCAAGGAATGGGGAGGCTCAAGGCATCGAGGAGGGAGAGATCTCATCAGGAAATGAATCAGAAGGAGCAAGTGAAGCCTGGGACACCCCAAAGAAGCCGGGGAGAGGCAGGAAATCCAAAAAAGCGGAAAGAGATCAGGAAACCTATAAGGACGTTCTAAAAGGAGCACAACCAACCATCAAGCAACTGATTGGAGTAAGGCAAACCAAGAAGCTAGCCAAGGCCTCCCAAGGAAGCCACTCCCCTCCACAAAGTAACCAATGAAGTTAACTTCCTGGAACTGTAGGGGTCTAGGTAGCAAAAGGAAGGAAGAAGCTCTCAGGGACATAATCAGAGCAACGAAAACGGACATCCTACTTATCCAGGAAACCAAGATGAGTTAGCAAGACTCTATGAAAGTTTCAAAAAACGTATGGAGAAGCAGCCAGGGTTTAGCCGAAAATGCCAGAGGCGCGTCAGGAGGGCTCTGCACCCTGTGGAACGCTTCCAAAATAGATCTGATCCGCTCAGACTTTTGCATGCATTGGATCTTCTCCCAACTGCTCCATAGGGAGTCAGGGAAAACGGTAAGTCTCTTTAATATCTATGTCCCACAACATATAGAAGAAAAAAAGAATTGTTGGAAAACCCTTCTAGACTATCTAACAGATAATGAGCTAGAAAACATCATACTAGGAGGGGATTTAAATGTAACTTTGGCCCAAGAAGAAAAACGGGGAGGATCTATTGTAAGGGACCCAGCTAGAGAATGGGTGGAGGACCTAATCTCAGCATGGGATTTAATGGATATTAAGCCGACCAGGAGACATTACACTTGGACCAACAAAAGGGTAGGCCCGGGGCATATCGCTGCCCGTCTGGACAGATTCCTTGTCCAAAGTTCATTCTTGACCCTTGGCCTTATAGTCTCTTCAGAAATCCTTCCCCACAGTACCTCTGACCACAAACCAATCAGCTTAGAGCTAAGGAAAGACCAAGGCTAGGGGCCCATCCCCTTCAGATTCAATCCCTCATGGACACAGGATAAAGACTTTCTGCGAAAAGTCTCCAGCGTTTGGACTAGCAAGGTAAATGGCTCCGCGTTTTATGTTTGGGAAGAAAAATTACGTAGGCTTAAGGTTGAGCTAAAAGTATGGGCAAAAAAACAATCTAATCCAGTCGCCCTGCGCTTAGAAGCCCAAAGGTGCCTGAAAATTCATCAGCTCGCTCTGGAAAAAAAGGAGATCACTCAGCAGGACTTACTTAAAGAGGAACAACTTCAAAGGCAATGGCACAAAGCCTGCAGAGATGAAGAAGGATATTGGAGGCAGAAGTCTCGAAGTCTTTGGCTGAAGGAATGGCTGAAGGAAGGAGACAAAAACACTAGCTATTTCCATAAGCAAGGAAACACTACAAGGCTGTAACAGAAATCCAAGTCCAAAACATTACAATCTCTGAGCCAGAGGGAATTAGACATGCAGCTTTTGAAACATTCAGAACCCTCTACTCAGAAACACAAAGGGCAAGCATTGATCCTCAAATGTACCCCCTATCCACTGTTCCAAATCTAATAAAAGAAGATATCAATCTCAAGCTTATGGAGGAAGTCACACAGCAAGAAATAAAAGAGGCGGTGGACCAGATGCACCTGGATAAAGCCCCTGGACCGGATGGATTTACTGCCAAATTCTTTCAGCAATGTTGGGAAATAATCAAATCGGACCTAACCAAAATGATAAGGAAATCACAAGCGAGCATCAAGCTAGGAGGAAGCACAAACTCGACCTTCCTGGCACTCATCCCAAAAGAGAAAGGAGCGCTCAGCTTTAGCTGATTAAGCCGATCTCCCTCTGTAATACAAGTTACAAAATTCTCACCAAGGTCATCGCAAACAGATTGAAAAATGTTCTCCCTCTCATTGTTCCAGAGAACCAGGGAGGCTTCATCAAAGGCAGACAAATAGCAGACAACATAATCCTGGTGCAAGAAGCCCTCCACTCAAGCCTACGCAGAAAAGACAAAGGTATGATTATTAAACTAGACCTTGCAAATGCTTTTGACATAGTTAATCATAATTTCCTATTTGCGGTAATGAAGAAGATTGGATTTGATTAGTCCTTTGTGAATTGGATAAAGCATGCATAGGGTCGCCATGGATAGCCCCCATGGTAAATGGAAGAGTAACAAACTTTTTCAAATCGTCTAGGGGATTAAGGCAGGGATGCCCTCTCTCGCCCCTGCTCTACGCAATTCAAGCCTCGGTTCTTAGCTACCAGCTGGAAAACTCCAGAATCCAAAGCAACCTCCAAGGACTAAAAATAGCGTAAGGTGTGAAGGAAATCAACCATGCGCAATTTGCAGACGATACCCTGCTGCTAGGTGGGGCAAGTCTAGTAGTTGCAAAAAGATTCAAAGAGGAGCTTGATGCATATGCTGCAGTGTCAGGAAGCGAGATAAGTCAATCAAAAAGTAAAATTTATGGTTGGAACATTACACCCAAAGAGATGCTGGGAATTTCCAGAGTTTTGGGGATGGAAGGGCACACCAATTGGGAGACCTTCACCTACTTGGGAATCCCTATCTCCAAGGCTGCTTCAAGGGCTTCACAATGGAACCATTTACTAGACAAACTAAAAAAGAGAATTTCCTCCTGGGGGGCGAATTGGCTAAATCTAGCAGGGAGGATAGTCCTAATCAAATCCGTCCTGGCCAGTGTACCCATCTACCAGAACTCTTTGCTTCTAGCTCCAAGCTCCACAATTCAAAAAATGGAGGCAATGCAGAGAAGCTTCCTGTGGGAAGGGGGGAAGCAAACAGGCAAGAGACTTCACCTTATAAACTGGGACAAAATCTCCAAACCTCTCTTGGAAGGAGGCCTCAATTTCAAAAACACCCAAGTGCAGAATCTGGCTCTAGGGGCGAAATTGCTATGGCACATCGTCAGTGGTGACATCGCGTGGAGCAAGGAAGCACTGTGGAAGAAATATTTCAGAGGCACAAGGAACAGGTGCATAGAAAACCCTTATAGAGAGCCTAAGGGATCCCCAATCTACACTCTTTGCAAAAAGGCCATGGACCTATGTTGGAAATATGGCTATAGCAGAGATGACGCAGACGGTCAAGGTTGTCATTGATGGCAATTGGTTGGTTATGGAGCACGCGCAAGTGTTGGAACACAAATGTTGGAACATAGAAGCTGGAACACAGATGTTGAAACACAGTGTTGAAACAGAGCTGGAACACAAAAGCTAACACAGATGGTCAAGGGTTGTCATTAATGGCAATCGGTTGGTTATGGAACACGCACAAGAGATGTCGGTTGGTTATGGAGCACACACAAGAGATGATGGAACATAGAAGCTAAAACACAGATGTTGGAACACAGATGCTGAAACACCGAAGCTGGAACGCAGATGCTGAAACACAGAATACGCAGACTGTCAGATGGAAATCGGTTGGTTATGGAGCACGCGCAAGTGCTGGAACACAAATGTTGGAACATAGAAGCTGGAACACAGATGCTGAAACACAGTGCTGAAATAGAGCTGGAACACAGAAGCTGACGCAGATGGTCAAGGGTTGTCATTAATGGCAATCGGTTGGTTATGGAGCACGCACAAGTGGTGGAACACAAATGTTGGAACACAGAAACTGGAACACAGATGCTGAAACACAAGTGTTGGAACACAAGTGCTGGAACACAAATGCTGGTACACAGATGCTGAAACACAGTGCTGGAAACTATGTTGAAACAACGCTGGATCTTTGCTGATAAAAACGCACGCCTTAGCCACGACCATGACTAGCAGCAGAAGTTACCAATCGTTTTCTTTAAGAAACAGCACGAATGATGCCATTCACAACGCAATTGGAGTGGTCAGCATCAAATGGCTATAATGCACAATCAACGGAGCTTTGACAAGTCTGGAAGTTTTTGCCAGTTAGGTTACTTTAATCACTCTGGACGGTGGAAGGACTTTCAGTCTAAAATTAGACTGGCAGTTAAGAAAGGAGGAACACAGCGTTGCATAATGTGGCATGCGTAGAGGAGGCATGCAAAGAGCCAGTTCAGAAAATCAGGGAGAAGGCTGGCAATACGAAAAGCAGAAGAAAGAATGAAAGAAAGAGAAATTGCAGTTGGAGTTGAGAAAAGCGGAAGGACTTTCAGTCTAAAATTAGACTGGCAGTTAAGACAGGAGGAACACAGTGTTGCATGATGTGGCATGCGTAGAGGAGGCGTGCAAAGAGCCAATACGAAAAGCAGAAGAAAGAATGAAAGAAAGGGAAACTGCAGTTGGAGTTGAGAAAAGCAAGGAAAACCTCTGCATGTGGTGAATCTATATAATGCGCTGGAACAGAGATGAAGTGTGTTGTTGAAGAGAGAGAAATAGAGAGCTCTGATGTGAGAAAAGAAGGAGGAGAACCTGCGTGACAGGAGAAGGAGCTGAGAATGGGCTGTAGAGGACAATGAGGCAGAACAGCAGATCAAAAACAATGAAGAATACAGAGTAGATCAA
>JASDQU010109171.1:75147-85927 GCA_032191745.1 Picea mariana
CTATTCACTCCTCACCTTACCTGGGTGCCGGGAAACGGGAAAAAAATTAAAATCTGGCAGAATTCCATTCTAGGTGACCCACCCCTGGAACTGAGTCAGGACCTGCAACGACTAAAAGGATGGATGGACGGGCAAAATCTAAAGACACTCTTTGACATTTCTAAGTGGGGGAATGATAGATGCAAGCCGTGGCAAGGCTGGGAAGTGGGCAACCTGCCCCAGGACTTAGAAAATGATTGGTGCGCCCTAAAGCTCAGATTGCAGGGGAAAGCCCCCATTAAAAAAAAAGGCAAAGATGAGAGAGGATGGGGGAAGAATGCCAAGCCCTACTCCACCTCATTGGGATACAACACCTTCCGAAACATCCCTCATGTTCCACCCAACCCGTCCCTTTGGAAATCCATCTGGAACACAAAAACCATTCCCAAAATAGACCTGTTCCTCTGGACTCTAAGTCATAATAGCATCCAAACAGGGGAGAACCTCCAAAAGAAAGGTTGGGAGGGTCCTTTCAGGTGCCCCCTGTGTCAACAAGCTGAGGAAACCTCAGATCACCTTCTTCTTAATTGTAGCTATTCAAAGGAAGTTTGAAGGCTGGCAGTTGGGTTACAAAAGAATCTTCATCTTCCCCAAGATATTAAATCTCTTCTCCAAAGTTGGATAGCCCTTTATCCTTTCCAATTGAAGAAGCAAAGCTATGCCTCAGGGATTTGGCGAGCAATCCCAAGGTTTATCCTTTAGGGGCTTTGGCTGGAAAGAAACAACAAAGTTTTCAGGGACAAGCAAAGGAGTGCTTCACTAGTGAGTGCAAAGATCAGAGCTTTCTTTGGTGAATGGGCAAGTACTCACAGTCATCCCCAATATAGTAGGGAGTTGGAAGAAAAAGAAGAGCTGTGGCTGGCCCAATTCCAAATTCAATTGCAAACTGGGAACATAGTCAACACCATAATTCAAGAGAACTAGGAAATAAGGACAGGAAGGAACGAATTTGACAATTGGAAAAACGAAAGGAAAGCCTACATCCTATCCTTTGACGGAGCCTCAAAGGGCAATCCAGGCCAAGCAGGAGGAAGAGGAATAATTGTAAAGCCAAACGCAGAAGTCATGGTGCGATACGCCATTGGCTTAGGCATCGCCACCAACAACTATGCAGAAGCAATGGCATTGTGGCAAGGCCTGTGCCAAGCCAGAAAAAATGGAATCCGAGATCTGATTATTATAGGAGATTCTCGAATGTTAATTCGTGCCATAGTCCGTTCTATGAAAACTCAAAGCGCACAGCTCAATAATTTGTTGGCCAGAATACACCTCCTCCTTAAAAGGCTTGACTCATACCAAGTGTTCCATGTTCTGTGGGAGTTGAATAAAGAAGCGGATGAGGAGGCAAATAAAGGTGCTCTGCTGGAACAAGGACGCATGAACATAAGCGGCCAGCTATCCACAGTGGATCTACCTTGACCCGCCTCATTTCCCAAAGGAAAGCTCATGCAAGTTGCAAAGAAGGGGACAAGACCAAATCAACAGTGCCAGAAATCAGCCAATGAAGGGGTGCGGGACATGACAAAATGCGTAGAGGGCGGCCCAAAAAAGATCGGATCTTTTGAACAGAGGAGACAGCAAGACCATCCCCCCATACCTCTTGGGAAAAGAAGAGTTGGACAAAATGATGAATGCAGAGCGGGCAAGATTAAATTCGGTTGCACCCTCAGCCTGAGAGCAGACCCATACTTAGCCATGAAGAGAGCCGACGGAGAGGATTCAGAGCACGAGAACCAGAGGAAGAGAGATGGCCGCGAGCTCCAACTGAAATCTCACCATTGAGGAGCGACTAAAACAACTCGATGAAATGCTAGAATGCTTGAAGCAAACGCTCCAGTATCAACTCGATTTCTTGGAGAAATTAGACTCGGAGGCAGGCAGATGGCTGGAGCAATTGGAGCAGGATATCTCCACTGTAAAAATTGGATTCATAGAGGAACTTGGCAAGCTACACCAGGAGCTGAAGAGCCCAAAAGATGAATTTGAGGAAAGGATCGGCCAACTGGAAGGCAAAATGTCTAAGTTAAACATCGAATGGGGGAAAGATCCCAAAGAGTAGTCAGCCTCTTGGTCTGTAGTGATTTCTTCCCATTTCAAGCATCTTGACATTTTGTATAGAAGTCAAGGCTCTAAAATAATTCTGCTTTCAGGAGATCTGAACCACCTTCGGGGGTGTTTGTTAATTCTGACAATTCTAGTAGTGCATTTTAGCTTATTATATGCAGCTGCTTAGTGAAGCTCTGCCATTTTGTAACCAAATAGTGGCTAGTCCACAATTAATACAAATTCCGCTAAACGTTTCTGTCAAAAAAAACCAAATAATTATATATATTAAATTTAGGATTATATATATATATATATATATTATCCAAGGAAGAAAAGTAACTAATTTTATTTACTGTAAACAAAATTATATCAGTATATGTCATAGGCATTTTGTCATCTGCATTTGGGAGGTAGTAAGATATTGTTGAAAATGATATGAAGTCTTCCAGAAGGAGATATAAGTTCTATCTTCTAATCTGTCCATCATATATCATATATTTTATATCATTTACATCAAAATTACATCAATATATTCAACATATGAAGTCTTCCATAAGGAATTGAAAGGTCGATCCTCTAATCTATCCATCATAGATCATATATTGTCATATGCTTTACATAAAAATTTCATCAAAATATATTAGAATATTTGGATGTTCGAGTTGTCCATGTCTGCTAAAAACTGAGTAGTTTTAATCATATATAGAACCAAGGGATGTGAACATGTTCGAAGGTGTTATCTGAGCCTTCTTCTTTGATTTCCAGTGTCCTTTATCCTAGTCCAAGCCAACTTTGGAGAGTTGGTTGACTTTATGGTTATGAGTCTTGTATATATGTGTAAAAGAGACGTGAGTAAATTATGCAAATCATCTTTTTATTTCCTTGAGAATTGGAAGAAGAGTGTAAGATATCATAATGTGTGTGTCTTTCATGACTTGTATTGTAGACATAAAATCACCATATATGTTCAATTATCTGAATTTTTTTTCAAGGGCCAAGAGAAGCAGGAGGTAAAGTGCCATAAGTTCATTGTAGTTATTTGTGGCTTCTCCCAATCCCGTAGAGAAGGAGAGGAAGTGATTGTCTAAAAAATGGAGAATTCTGCCAACACCTCCCATGGTGGGAGTGCCTTGAGTAGCCCCGTCAAAATAAGCGCAAGGTATGTCTTTGTTTATTTCTTGAGGCTATGAAATTCTTGGATGAGTGGTGATTATGCTTTTCTGGGGAAAGTAGAGAAAAAATTTAGGCCGGAAATAACAACGAGGGAGGTAGAACCATTTCTATCTTCAAATATGGCATGGTTGCGAGCCGAACAAATTCCCCAACAAATAATTAGTGGGAGAGCTTTATAATTTTGATTGTATTGATATGACAACCAATTTTGAAGTGCCTCCGAGATGTGTGTCCCATTCCAATTTAGCACATGCCCCAATGAGAGACTAATCTCGCTCCATATCGCCTTTGTAAATGTGCAATGTAAGAAAAGTTGCGAGTTGGTTTCTTCATTTGATTTGTAAAGGGAACATCTACTTGGGTTGTGAAAGATCGTTTCTAAAGTTTTTCCCATGTTGGAGCCTTATTCTTGAGAAGAATCCACATGAATAGCCTTGTTATGGGTGGACTATTTAACTTTTAGAGGGATTTTCCCCACCACGAGGGGGGGATCCAAATTTGCAGCTTGGAGTTGGGCCAAATATTCAAGCCTGGGAGAGTATTTCCCTCCTGAGCTGAATGATCAGATTAGTTGATCTTCCTGTTCTAAGAGCTGAGCAAGAGAGTTGTTTAAAATGTGTATATAATCTGACCATACTGGAATTTGTTGGGCCTCCAAATTTAATTCCCCCCCTGATAGCCATCTCGCAGTTCCCATGGTGTAATCTTTGTGCCCTACTTGGGTTAAGAAGAAATAACCCCTTTGGTTGAGGGAAAGAATGAGAGCCTATGGAAACATGTGTTTATTTGAACAACCTATCCAAGGGTCTTTCCCTATCATTATTTTGGATCCATTGCCAACCTTCTAAATGAGCCAGTCTACATTAATGGGAATAAATTTAATAAGGGATTTCCAAATGATAGCTCCATTCTGATAGGATTTGTTTGTGGAGTGAATCCATTCCAATATGGATATTGAAGGGATGTGTTTTTCTTTTATTATTCTATGCCACAATACTGTCCCCTCCACCAGACTTCGGGCATTTTTTGTTGCCGGTGTTTTTGGAAATGTAAATATGTCTTTTAGGCCCCATCCTCCATTGGCCTTTGAATTTGAGATGAGTTTTTTTTATGTTAGTGCCAAAGGTCGGGATTCATCTTTGCCTGCCCAAAGAAACCGAAAAGCCAATTGGTTAATTTTATGTAGGATTCCTTTTGGAACCCATGCTAGAGAAGTCCAATATACCACAATTGATTCTATAACATATTTAAGTAGGACTAGTCTTCCAGCCCTAGATAGCCATTTGTTACACCAAGAATGTATTTTTTTTTCCACTTTGGCAAGAAGTCAGAACCAATCAGTGTTTTTGTACCCAATGGCCTTGATGAAGAAGCCCAGGTACTTGAGTCCATCAGATGTATTTTTCTCTGTGTTCCAAAAAGAGTTGAAGTAGATCATTTTTCCCGATCACTTAGTCCCCATGCCATACGAGATGACTTTTCCATGTTGATTTACATCCCGATAGAGAGACAAAAGGAAAGTAGAATGCTTTTTAGGCTTTTAAAGAATAATTGCTTTCCTTTGCAAAAAATGAGGATGTCATCCACAAAGAGAAGATATGTGAGATAACATGACATGGAGATCTAAATGCCTTTGAAGAGACCTTGTGAGACTGCATTTGTGATGAGTCCACTTAATCTTTCCGCCACCAGAAAAAAGAGTAGAGGGGAGAGGGGGCATCCTTGTTTGAGTCCTCTTTCCACCTCGAAGAATGGGGTCGCAGAGCCATTTATAAGAATGGCAAAGGATTTGGTGGATATACAATTGAGAATCCATATGACAAAGGAGTAGGAGAAGCCCGGATGTATGAGGAGAATTCTGATGTAGAGCCAACTAACGCAATCAGAGGCTTTTACCAGATCTACTTGATAGATAATTTCCCTTTGTTTTCTGGTATGGATAGAGTAAAGGCCTTCTTGTGCCATCCCTATAACTTGATGAATTTGTCTCCCTTGAAGAAACCCTAATTGTTCTCCAAATATCTTATTTGAAAGGATATCTTTCAATTAGACAACTACGATCTTTGAGATGATTTTGTAGATATTATTGCAGAGGGAAATAGGTCTGGACTAATCAAAAGATTGTGGATTGTCCAATTTTGGAATAAAAGCTATGAAGGTAGAGTTAAAGGGAGCCATGATTTTCCATGTTGTCCTGGAGTGTTCTATAGTTTTAAGAAGATCAACTCCTAGGATGTCAAAAATGCCAGTATAGAA
Source organism: Picea mariana (assembly GCA_032191745.1). Taxonomy (NCBI): domain Eukaryota; kingdom Viridiplantae; phylum Streptophyta; class Pinopsida; order Pinales; family Pinaceae; genus Picea; species Picea mariana. Next base: position 80,662 of record JASDQU010109171.1, read on the forward strand.
TTCAACTGGAAATCCATCCGGACTAGGACTTTTTCCCTTTGAAAATCGTTTAGTATCTTCCGGAGCTCATCTTTGGAGACTTCTGCCATTAGTTGATCATTTTGTTCTTGGTCCACAAAGCTAGGAAATAGGCCAACACCCTTAAAATGGATTCGAAGGTCGACCTCCAATCAACCTTGAAGAGATTTTGGAAATGAGAGGTGCCTTTAGCTACCAGATCCTCAAATTTTGTAGCCATTGATCCATCCCCTCTATGGATCGACCAAATAATGTTTTTTTCTTTCCTGCCATCTACGAAGTGGTGGAAATCTTGGAGTTAGAGGGCTCTGCTCTCGAGACACCATTCTCTAGATAAGAGGATAAGGTTTTTCTGCTGTTCTAAAAGGAGAATCTTGGCTTTTTGCTCCTCATTTAGTATGGATCCCACTTCTTGTTCCATCCATGTCTTAAGTTGTTGTTCAATATATAATAGGGCTTGATTTTCCTTTTGTTTCTGCTGCTTATGCCATGCTATAGTAGCCTTCTTTATATTTTTTAGATTTTTCAGAAATTGTAAGGGAGGGGACTTTGGCAGAGCAACATTGTAGGGTACCGAGGAATCCTTTACAAGGTCTAAAGAGCCATGATTCTCCAACCATGTAGAGTCAAATTTGAAGGGACTAGGAGGCTTCTTTGGATTAGGAGCCATTTCAAAGAGGGTGGGGGAGTGATTAGAAATTCCACCCAAAGACACCCATTGTCAGAATTGATAGTTTTCATGCACAAAATATTCAGAGATGAGAAATCTATCAAGGCGCTTGGTTGTTCGAGCTTCTCTAGTTCACATGTTGTGCCAAGTGGGAGCATATTTGATTGGTTGTAAGTCGAGCATCTTTGAGTCCTTTAGGCATTTTATGAAGAAATCAACTAGAGGATCGGGTTGTGTTGAAGTGCCCCGTATCTCATAGGGGCCCAGAGTGAAATTTAGGTCCCCCCCCAAGGATAGTGTTCTCAGAGGAGAGGTGAGGGGAAATCAATATTTTGTTCCATAACTCCTTCCTATCAAAGTATGGCCCATATGTATTTATGAAAAGGAATGAGAGATTGTGGAATGGAGAAAATAAATTTGTGCCCAGAATTGTTGGCATGGTCCACGAATTTGTGAGCTGAAGAGAATCCTTCTTCCACTTTGTGATTAAACCCCTTGATCTGTTGGTTGTATCTAGAGAAAAAAAAATTCAGTTGGGGAAGGAAGGAGAGAGAGTTTTTATAGTTGTGTCTCCTTCCATCATTGTTTCATGTAATAAGAGGAGACTAGGATTGTGTAAATCAACTAGTCTGCGCAACACTGATATTTTGGAGGGGTTGGCCAACTCTCTACAATTATGTGAGAGGAAGATCATTGAGACCCATGGGAGGGTGTCGATGCTCTAAGAGCCCCAAAAATGGATTTTTTCTTCCTCATTCGAACTTCCGATTGTTCTTATTTTTGTGCCCGTGAGAAATAGAATTTTCTTCCTCTGTGTAGGGGTTTCTTGTCCTAGTATTCAAAAGAACCTAGCCCCCCTAGAATTCCATGGGGAGCCTCCTTTGAGGGGTGAGCCGAGGATCTAAAATTATATTTTGGCAGAGAGGAGGAGGAAGACTGATAGGAGGGGAGGGTCGACATGACAAAGGGAGGGAGGGGAGGAAAAGGGGGAATTGAGACAGAGAGAGAGGTTGAGGAGGCAGGGGGGTNGGGTGGAAGGGGGGGGGGGAAGGATGGTCAAGGATAAAGGGAGGGGTTAGGGAATAAAAGGACTTAAACTGAGATTTGAAATGCCAGAGAGACTCACTGGAAAGGAAATAGGATCTTGTAAATCATAAGACATAGGAAAATTATGCTTATTTCCATCATAAAAATAAATTTATGGAGGGAGAGGAGAAGGAAGAGAAGCAAGCATACCCAATTTTGTTGTGGTGGAGTAGGAAGGGGTTGTTTTTTTTCCTTGCCTTGGATCACTTGTTCCAATGTGCGTGGTGCAGTGACTGGAGTCTAAACTAGAGTGGTTGTGACTTTTGGGGGAGGAGGTGTGTCCTCCAGATTTTATGGGAATGTCTTCTTGACCCGCTTCCTTTTTTTTTGTAGCATAACACATTCTTTTTCCAGATGTCCATAGACATGGAAATGCCCGCATTTGAAGGGGATCCCTTCATAATTCAACTTCTGAGAGAATGTGAAACCTTTATGTTGAGTGGTTATACATTTTGCTAGTCCACTCGATAGCTTGAGACCGATCGAGATTCTGGCCATGGCCATATATCTTATTTGCTTGAAAGAGAGGATTGCTTCATAGTATTTCCAAGGATAGATTCAATTCCCGAAAGACCTCATCGGTCTAGAAAGGCAACGACAATCCTAGGAGCTTGACCCATATAGGAGTGATTTCCAATCGAGCAGATGAGGTGTTGAAATCTGAATACCACCATTTCAGGAAAGGTGCTCGGGTCCCATAGCACCATCTCCCTGAAAGAATAGTGTTTGTGTCTACTTCTTACCTGAAAACCTAGGCTAACCAACCTTTTGCGAGAACATGGTTGATAGGCTTATATCCGAGGTGGTTTCCATTGTGCATCATTGTCCAAGATTTGAGTGAGTTCGGATATGGGCGCTTGCTAGAAAATATGCCTACCAAGGTGGTTTGCTACATGGTGACGATGTCATTTAACTTAATTCTTTCCCCAATGGTTAGTTTAATGGGCCCTTCTCTTCGCTTAATACATTTTTTTCCTTTTCGAGGTCTATCCATCCCGCTAGTTGGAGGCTTGGGAGCTGAGGTAGGTGGCAAGGGCTTTACATACATAAACTACTCAAAGGTGAAACCACTTATGAATCCTCCCAGGGTTAGAAGCGTTTGTGACTGCGAAGAAAGGAAGTCAAGTGTAGGAAAGGAAAGCAGTTATGAGGTAGCGATTTCATTGTCACATAGAGAGAAAGGGGGAGGGAAATAGTGAACCAATGAAGGATCGAGGGAGAAGGTATGGGGGGGAACAAGTGAAGGTACGGGTTCCTTGGGGGGAGGGGAGGGGTAGGTGGGGCCATTATGAGAGGAGGAGGGTAGATCTGTAGAATCCTGATGATGCGATAAACCGATGATGGTCGTGGAAGTGGGGACAATGTTCAAGAGGGGAGGCATACCAGTATCCAAGGAGGTGTCAGGTGGATGACGTCTACATGTCACCAGAGGGGATGTCCAGATCTCCTTATCCAACATAGGATACATCGAAAAATCTAATAACTCCTCTTCCTTCGACTGGGAATACATCTGACGAGCATTTGTCTGAGGAGAAAGAGAAGGCGAGAAGCTTCAAAAAAGGGGGAGACTAAAGTGAAAACAAAAACTTTTGCTTAATGGGACGAGAAAACAATGGGCTAGAGAAGAAAAGAGTGTACTTCCCAGAAGGCATGAGAGGAGAAAATCGTCGATAAACTCTCAAAGTCATCCCTGCAAGCTTCTATGTATTGTGCCCTAAACCACAAACGAGAAAAGGGTGAAGGAAAACTTCAGACCTGTGGTGGTGACATGACTACATAGCTCCAAAACACTATCCCATTCAATATATATATATAATTCAATTAATATATATTTATAAAAAAATAAAAAATAAAATAAAATAATGAAAAATCTACTTTAGTAATTACTAATAAATATTTAATAAAACACTTTATTAAAAACTAAAATCCGATAATATATAAAAATCTTTAAAAGAACCATATAAATCAATCACATATAAAATCCAAAATGATATTACAATCATATATAATGCCTTAAACATAAATGCAATATAATACTTTATAAAAAGAATTAGCAAGATGATGTATACAAAGTCCAAACATAAGCATATATATATAATGCTTTAAACATAAATACAATACAATATAATACTTTATAAAAAGAATTCGTGGAATGATATATACAAAATCCAAATTTTAAAACATAAATGAAATACAAAATAATACTTCTTAGAAAAGAATGAGTTGAATGATGAATGATGTATACAAAGTTTAAATATTTTTTTAAAATTAATTTAAGATATGTCATATTATAAAAATAATATATAAAAAGAAAAAGTCCAATGATGAATAATGTATATAAAGTTTAAATATGTTTTTAAAATTAATTTAAGATATATTATATTATAAAAATATATAATATAGTTAATTGAGTTTAGTTTTGATAGTTGGAAGTAATGATTGTTATTTTTTTTATTTAAATTTAATTTCAAAAAAAAAATTAAAATAATTTTTAAAAAATTAAATTGTTTTTAGTTAATTATTACAAAGTAATCATTACCTTCCACGAGGTAAGGGGAATCTTGAGATTAGTGTGATATGACTTATTATACATTTTATTTGTATTTGTTTAGATTTAGAAGAATTAGTAATTGAGATTATTTGAACAAAATCTAGAATTAAATACGATTGATTACCACTATAACCTCTAAGCTAGTGCTAACAACTTATAAACTTTAACTACCAAAAATTAAAAACACTCTTGAAAATCAAAAATACAATTTGGTTTTCTCAAATAATTTTAATTATCACTTATAAATTTTACATATAATAATTAATATTGTATGATCCCATCATTGTTTTCAATTTCCCTTTTATAAATATCATTTAATATGATGAATACTAAATAAAACACTCAAACTTATAAAAAAATATAAATCATTATAAAAAATATTCATAAAATATAGATGAAAATATGAAAAATAAAATATAAACTAACTTTTAGTAAAATAAATAAATAAATTTAAAAGCAATATTTTATAATAATATTATAATCTTATTTTAAGGTCATCACTAAGCTAAACATCAAATTGGTGTATGAGACTTTTAGTAGGAAACATATGAATTGGTGTATAAGACTCTTGTTTGTGGGACAAGAGACTAAAGTCTATAGAGATATACATACCCTATCCCCCTTTGAATTTGAACCCGTGATCTTTTAGGAGGAAACACATGTTCTTAATCATTAGGCCCACTTAGGCTATCTAATAATCTAATTTTAAGGTTAGGAGGAAACCCATGTTTTTAACCATTAGGTAATCTAATTTTAAGGTTAGGAGGAAACACATGTTCTTAACCATTAGGCGAAACACATGTTCTCAACCATTAGGTAATCTAATTTTAAGGTTAGGAGGAAACACATGTTCTTAACCATTGGGCCATTTTAAGGTCACGACCAAGTCATACACCAAATTGATGTATGATACCCCATTGCTTGTGGGTCATGAAATATCC
>JASDQU010109172.1:33898-49756 GCA_032191745.1 Picea mariana
TGAGCTCAGGGAGCCAGAACAGGCTGAAACTAGCAGCGCGAAGGCTGAAGAGTTCGCTGAAGCGATGCAAGAACTTCACGCAGAGGTGAAGCAGCGACTGCAGAGGTCAAATCAAGAATATAAGCGCAGGGCCGATCAGAGGAAAAGGCAACTTCATTTTGAAGTTGGCAATATGGTTCTCGTGCACTTACGAAAAAAAAGGTTCCCAAGGGGAACATATAACAAGCTCAAGATGAAGAAAATCGGGCCATGCAGAATTCTGAGGAAGTTTGGCGAGAATGCATATGAGCTTGAGTTGCCAGAGGGCATCGGGATATCTACGATTTTCAACATCTCGGATTTATACCCCTATAGGGATGAAGAAGCAGGCACTGGAACTCAGGAGCCAAAAATCCGGTGGCAGAAACAACTACCAGTTGCACAGAAACCTCAGATGGAGTGCATACTGGACAAGAGAACAGGTAAGAAGACCAGGAGGAAACAGTATTTTGAATACCTGGTGAAGTGGAAGAACCACCCAGTGGAGGATACAAGCTGGGAGACAGAGGCAGTGATCCATAAGCATGGGCGGACTATATAGGAGCTCATGGACAGGAGCCCATGAAATCTTTTGAGCCGAGGAGTATGATGCAGGAGCATCTACACCTCACCAAGCGAGCCAGTGTGAGGAGGAAAAGAGACAGTTGGAGAGCGCCAGCATTCAAATTTTGGAACCTTGTAATATGGCTGCACCAAACATTAATACGTTGATGTGATGAAGTGCACTTGTACATTGTAACGGACCTTGAGCGGATAAGATCTCATCCTTAGGTAGCTGAGGCATTTACTTAGATTTAATGCAAGTAGATAGAATAATTAACTATAGATTAGACAGTTTTGTCTCTCGAGAGGGAAAACGGAAAACGGAATATAGGCACCCTCCCTTGTATCATTGTATCATTAGCAATTAGATTATGCAGCATTAGCTTGGAGAGCAGGAGAACAGAGCAGAGAGCTTGTGAAGAAACCCCATGTATAGACATTTAATTAATAGGAAAGATTCTGATTCAATTCCATGGATGTGTTTGATCTCTGTGTGCTGTTGATATTGTGCTTATGCATGTTTGCTTCTTTTTATGCTTATCTTTTATATGCTGCATATATGATTGCATATCAGGTTTGTAACCTGAGAGAATGAGCGTATGAGTTTCAATTGTTTCTCTGTTCGAGCCAGAAGATTCCTGCATAGAGTGCAGTTGAATTCCTTCACATAGAGTGCGTTGAGGAGGCTGAGCAGTTAAACTCTTGCTCTCATTTGCGCAGAGTGAATTTGGTTGTTCGATTCGTGCAGGTGAAGTGCAGGTCGAACGTGAAGTCTCAGTAGCAAACCTGAGAAGGGGAAGGCCAGGATTGATGTGACTGTGAGTGCACAGAACCCAGATATCTTCAGCATCGTTGAGGGTTGGTGAAGATTGAAGTCGAGCACAGGGAGCGTGTCCGAGAAAGCCCGAAAAGAGTCAAAGTTACAGAAGCTCAAGAGGGATAGCGCCTTTCCTTTCCAGTGGGAACAGACTTCAGTGAAGTCCATACAGTGCGAAGGTGTAAAACCGAGAACTCTTCAAGAGGAAGAGAATCGACGATTCAGAATTGTCAAGGAGAATCACGAATCTCCGCAGGTCGTCAGATCTGGGAAAAAGAGCGAGGGTCTTAACTCTCAAGCGTGGGCAGAATTCATTTGCCATAGTGTATCGATAAATCGGGGTTGGTGAGTGCAAGAAATACATGCACGTTGAACTCGCGAGTCGCGATCCCCCGATTTAATCGGAGCCGTTGGTTAGAACGGGGACAGGTGGCACGAATCCGGAGTGTCGGGGTTTTCGGCATTTCGGGTTCCCAGCAACAAGGAAACTTTGTGTCGTGGATTCGCGATCCACGAAATCCTGAGGCTAACATGACAGCGTGGGGCCCGGAGATGTAGTGGAGGACAGGTGGCCTCACATTGGGGATCGGCACCTCGGTACTCGAGGTTTCGAAATACAAGGGCTCGGCATTGCGAGTAGCGATACCCCAAGGTTGACCGTTGACCATCGGGGATCGGGATTTCGGTGGTTGATTGCACGAGGACAGTGTTGCAAGTCTCGCGATATCGTGAGACCCGATCTCTCGATATGCGAAGAGGAGATCGCCGAGAAGACTGTGGGTAAAGAACTCCCGAGGGAGTTGGAAGAGCATTGACTCTTCGGGCCATTGAGGAAGAGAAGGTCCTGGTGGAGCGACCCGTCCACTGAGGGGCAGGTTGCGTCAGTTTTTCATTAAGTTAGTTTCTTTAGTTTTGTTTTTCACTTTCTCAAGACTTAGATCGGCCAACGGAGCCGTTAAACCCACCGGAGTGGATTAATCCAAATGGCTTGGGTTAAGTAGACAACCCCGGACCAGATCCACTCCTCCAGTTGACGAGCGGTCAATTTTGCCCGTCAACACGCTCACAGACACTCATTCTCCACATGCCTGTCCCACCCTGGGAATATACACCTTCACTATTCCACAGTCCATCAGCTGCTCCACTTCCCTTCCATGGATTCAACAACAAGCCAAATCAGGAATTCTCAGATCTTTGTAGTTGTTGCTGGACTCCCTCTAGGAGAAATCACTTCCCCAATAATCTCTCTCACCTGGAGAGAGTTTCTCACAGGCCTAACAACCTATTTCTTCAATCCATGGGCCTGAAAACCTGCCTCTTCAAAATCACAGGCCTGACAACCTGCTTCTTCTGTCTAGCTCCTAAGTCAAATGGGTAACCACAGTAGCAAAATCGGGCAAGGGTTCTAGTAATGACAGCAAGCCACACCAGTCTAGAGAAAATGTGGGTAGAAACAACAAATGGCTAGGGCACGATATGGCTCAAGCACTGTGCATTCATAGGAAAAACATGTTATCTTTATAGGTTGCAGGTTTCAGAGGTTGCAGAGGTCAACAATGGAGGTTATGGCTCAGCTCATGAGTGCGTCCGTGCATGGGAAGGATGGTAAGAATGGTCAAGAACCCCTACAATGACGGATTTTCCCCCCATAAAACTACATGCACCTAGGTTGACACTTGCCTCTGTTGGGAGTGCATTCCTCTCCACTCGGAGTTCGTTCCTTTCCCCAAAGGAACTTAGAGTAACAGGGTTTATTTCCCAAGCCTTAGTATTTTAGGAAAATACATTATAATATTCCCTTGGGTTAAGCCCTCAATCTTAGACCCTTTTTCCTAGCCTCTCAGCCCCATTCCCTTTCCCTTCCTATGGATCTTAGTCCCCCATAACTCTTTCTTCATGGTTGGTCTACACGAAATGATGTAAGATACTGGTCCAATCCTCTCTAGGATTTCAAACGACCCACAATATCTGGCTTCTAAATTGGAATAGTTTCCCAACTTCAGGGAACTTTTGTTGGCCTTCGCCTTCAAGAAAACATGATCACCCACTTTAAATTCCCTATGAGTTCTTCCCTTGTCATCATAGTCTTTCTTCCTATCTTGGGAAGCCTTTAAATTATGTTTTATATTCAACATTTTCTCTTCCATTTCCCTGAGCAACTCTGGCCCAACTACTGCTCTATCTACTGGGTTTTCCTAGCTTACTGGTGTGCTTCACTTTTTTCCATAAAGTGCTTGAAATGGGCTCATCTTCAGTGATGCTTGGTACCCATTGTTGTAGGAAAATTCTACCAAGTGTATATAATCTTCCCATTTATATCGTTTTTCCATCACATACATCCTTAACATATCCTCTATCGCTTGGTTCACTCTTTCTATTTTCCCATCAGTCTTGGGATGATAAGTTGTGTTGAAGTTCATATTTGTTCTGAACCCTTTGAATAATTCCCTCCAGAACTTTGAGGTAAAATTTGGGTCTCTATTAGACACAATTTTCTTGGGTATGGCATGCAAGCGTGATACTTGCCTCATATAAATATCATTAACATTGTTTCCCTTGTGAGTAAAATTAATAGGAATGAAATGGGCAGCTTTAGTAAGCTTGTCCACCACCACCATTATAGCATAGTGTTTCTTTCTTGTTATGGGAAATTTGGTGATGAAATATGTTGTCACCACTTCCCAGTTACACTCAAGAATGGGTAATGGCTGCAACAACCTAGCTGGGTGTCTATGCTCAGCCTTGACCTTTTGACACTCCAGACATTTAGTAATGTACTCAACAATTTCCTTTTTCATGTCTGGTCAATAATATTGGCTCTTGACTACTGCAATAGTTTTATGATATCCTGGGTGTCCATCATAAGGTACATTATTCATATCTTTCAAAATTGTACTCCTCAATTCATGAGAATTGGGTACATAAATTATGTTAATGTACCAGAGAATTCCACCATTTCCCAATTCATAATATTCAACTTTCTGTTGCATTTTACCTTGCTGTAATTTTGTTACCAACTCCATGTACTGCAAATCTACTTTTGCAGTCTCAGAAATTMTGCTTTTAAGATCATTTTGATACATGATAATGGTTGTAGCATGCAGTTCATGMACTCTCTTTTTGAGTGCATCAACCACTTTGTTATGTTTTCCTTTGATGTGTTTAATATCAAAGTCATACTCACAGAGGAATTCTAACCARCTACTCTGCCTAGCATTCAAAKTTGGTTGATCAAACAAATATTTCAGAACATTATKGTTTGTCCTCGACTCAAACCTCTTTCCCATCATGTAGTTCCTCCACTTCTTCAAGGCATTTACTATGGCTTCCAACTCCAAATCATGAGTGTCGTAGAGCCTTTCACACTCTTTCAATTTTCTGGATTCAAAACATATCACAAACCCATTCTGACTAAGGACTCCACCAAGTCCTTCTTTGCATGCATCTTTGCAAACCACAAAATCTTCATTTGGATCTGCAATCCTCAGAATTAGAGCACTGGTTAGCAATTGCTTCAATTGTTGGAAGCTCTTTTCACATCTTGTTGTCCATTGAAATTTCACCCCCCTCTTTTGCAAGGAAGTAATTAGGTGAGAAATCCTTGAAAACCCTGCAATGAATCTTCTATAGTAGCCATCTAGACCCATGAAAGATCTTACTTTTGTCACATTCTTAGGTGTTTTCCACCCTTTAATGGCCTTAATCTTTTCTGGGTCCACTGCAATCCCTTCTTCGGATATGATATGCCCCAAATAGTGAATTCGGTTTTGATAAAATGAGCACTTGCTCAATTTGGCATACAGTTGGTGCTCCCTTAACACTTTTAACACCATCCTCAAATGATTCCTATGTTCTTCTTTTGACTTGGAATATACAAGGATGTCATCCAAAAATACAATGACAAACTTGTCTAAATATTCCGAGAAAACACCATTCATTAAGCACATGAAACCAGCTAGTGCATTTGATAACCCAAATGGTACCACTGTGAACTCATAATGACCATACCTTGTTCTGAAGGTAGTATTACTGATGTCTTAATCTCTGATCCTTACTTGATGGTAACCATATATGAGATAAATCTTTGAAAATATCCTTGCATCCTTTAACTGATCAAAGAGATTGTCAATCCTTAGTAAAGGATACTTGTTCTTTATAGTTACCTTGTTCAATTGTCTGAAGTCAATACATGGTCTCAATGTCCTGTCTTTATTCTTCACAAACAAGACTGGGGAGCCCCAAGATGACACACTTGGGCGTATATACCCCTTCTTCAAAAGATCTTCGAGCTGCATTTGCAGCTCCTTTAGCTCTGGTGTACTCATTCTGTAGGGAGTCTTTGATACTGGAGCTGATCCAGGCATCAAATTTATAGATAAATCAATATCTCTCTTTGGGGGTAGTCCTGGTATCTCCTTAAACACATCATCAAAATTTTTCAGGACTGAGTGATCCTCCATATTTGACACCTTATCCTTAGGTACTTCCTCCATATGTGCTGCAAATAATTGGCAGCACTTCCTGTAACACTTATTCAACTGCATTGCTGATATTTATCAGACAGTAACTGCCCTGGGAATTCCTTGGAATGTTCTTGGGTTCCCTTCCTCATCCAGGCAAGTAAATGCCTTGTTATGACAGTCTAAGACAAAATGGTGTTGGTCCAACAAATCCATACCAATTAGACAATCATATGAACCCAATGGCAGGATGTTAAAATATGCCTTGGTACTTAGCCCATTCATGTCTACTGGACATGATTTAACCATCTCAACAACTTTTCTCTTGGCTCCTATATCCAGCTATACCAGCCAAGATTTCTCATGCTTGCTTCTTGGAAATTGTAATCTTTCCACTACCTTAGGATCTATATAGATATGAATATCTTATGAATCTATTAAAATAGTAAAGGCATGGTTATTGATCATACCTTCTACTTCAATCATGTGTGATTGAAAATCAACTTGCTTGTTGTCTAGGTTTGCATAGATCCTAGGTACACTTTTGCCCATGTCCTCCACTGTTTATGTTTGTTGTACATTGTTGACAACTCTCAGTTTGTCACTTTTGTGAGGACAATCTATATACTTATGGTCTCCTTTACAACCCCAAGATTTAATGGGTGTCTTCCTTGGCCTTTTCCCACCTACCTTAGCCATTATGTGCTCTCTAAAATATTGTTGGCACCGGGGCAGACCCAGGTTTCAACGCTTCAACATCGCACCAACAAAACCCTAACTACTGGCCCTTTCGGCAACACCTGCGAAGCAGATGAAGTCTCACCCGAGATAGAGGCAGGGGGGGTTGCAGAAATCAAGTGTCTACAACCTAGCTGGGACACAAATCTGTGATCACAATACTTAACAAAGCAATTTGTAGTTATCATTCATTAGTCTTTAACCCTTTATTCACATCGCAGGTAAAACCCTAATTACAGAACAACACAGTATTCAACAAGATCTAACACATCCAAGCACTTAGCACATAGAATTAGATCAGATCTAACATTCATTCATATCACTAAGCATTAAACATTCACCCATAATAAATCACTAAGAAAATAAATACATAAACACATGAACAACATAGCACAAGTCACCATAACACATGATATACATGGTTCACCCCCAGCGTGGGGCTATGTCCACCAACTCTTCGTCTTCTTTATTATCTTCTTTCAATATTCATACATGCACAGAGCCATAGAACCAACTCTGCATAGGACAGGAGATCTGCATGCACCTCACCAGATCCTCCTTCCTCAAGCTAGGTCACAACACAAAGCCTTCTTACAATCACTTGCACTTAGCTCTACAAGGCTTAACACACGGTATGCACAAAGCCTCTAGATTCGCACTAAGCCAATTGTACTAGGTCTAGTAACTAGTACTTCTTACATCACCTAGATATATATTTATACATTACAAATAGGGCCTAAACATGGGTAAGACCCATCAGCCGACATCCCATACCTGTTACATAAAGCCTAAACCCAAAAATCCTGCAAAAGGGGGTGATATCTCGCGTTCTTTGCTTCGCTTTCCGCTTCATCTTCGACCAGCCTGTCGAAGTCCCAAAAATGGTCAAACATGACCAAGGTTCTCCAAAACATGGTCGAGGGACAACATGCCCCCAAAACTCACCTGTGACTCGTCATGAGTCACTCTAATCGTTGAAATTCTACTTCGAAAGCCTCAATCTTGGCTCGAGTTGCCTCGAATTGTTGTTTCGCCAGAGCCTCCTGCTTGGCGAAATCTTGAATGACCTTCTCCATGATAGGTCCTTCTAATCGTTGTTCCACCGTGGTGACCACTTGTTCTAGCTGTGCACCTTGTCCCTCAATCTCCTCAAAAAGTGTTCAAGCTTCATCTTACACTGGTTGGAGCCTCTAGGTCACTTCCATGACTTTACTCTGGATGGCATGGACCTGCTTTTGAACTGTGCGTTGTTCCTGGGACCTTTTCATCCTTTCGACTGCCAACAGTGGCTTCAACTATGCTTGTATTATTGCTTCTTGTTGCTTTTCTTCCTAGAGTTGTGACTACAATGTCCTTAGTTCTAGGTCCTCGGCAAGGCACTTGTAGGTCTGCGCACTTCGACTGCTGAGTTGCTTGCATTCTAAAGCCAATGCCTTGATTCTTTTGACTGCACTCCGAGCATTTTCTTCCCTCTGATCTCTCACTTCTTGCAGAGTGCTCAACATTGATTGCAATTCCAGTTCTGCTACTCTTGCTTGGAGCTTTTGAATGGTTTCAATGAGCTTCCCCACTTGGCTCTTAGATGTCTCCTCTTCTTTCTGTGCCAGGCCCGACATAGAGCAAAGTGCTCCAGTGACTGCTTCTTTAACTCCAATCTGCTCCGGGAGAAGCTATTATTTTTCCTTATGGATCTGTGCTCTATCCTTTGCAAAATTCGACTGGAGGTCATGTTTTTCTTGCTGTGCAACTCGACGTTGCTCTAGGGATTCCTCTTTTGCTTGATTTAATGCCTTTGTGGCCTGCTCCTTTTCTTCTTGGACCTGATGAAGGCGAGCCTCTGTCAAATCTACTAGTCTACGTAGCTTGGTAGGCTCATCTCCTACTTCTATGCCCCTTGATGCCAACGACGCAGTAGAAACTGTGCGGCTCAAATAAAGAGCCTCTTGTACCCTTTTGAGCTCCACCTCAATCTTGTCAAACATTGTCTCATGTTTGGATTTGCTTTGCTGCAAAATGTCCTATGAGGTATCTGATACAATGGTGATGATGAGGTCAATATCATCCATCGTGAGCACAGTCTGAAATGGAGGTTTATTGGCTTTTGACTTCTTCCACGATGAAGGTTTCTTCGGGGAACCCTTTCTTTTCTTGGATGTTTCAGTCACTGGAAGGGGATCTTTAGGCGGTGTTGCTTCGCCCTATTCCTGCTTGTCTTCTTGCCCTTCGTCCTCTTCTTTGTCTACTTCATCACCTCCTCCTCCTTTAGGTGAATCTGGTGTAGTTTCCTTTGATGCGTTGTTCATTTCCTGTACCTCTTCCTTCTTTTTCTTCCTACTACTGTTGGGTGCATCATATTCTTCTCGAGTGACTATCAGACTTCCGATGAAGTTGGGGTCAGAGAGTTCCGTCTGTTCAACTGGTACAAGGAATTTTGCAGGCTATTCCTTGGTGATTTCCTCCATATATTCCTCGGTAAGTTTCTAATAGGACTGGAGCTTTTCCTTGTGTTCGTCTCTCCGCAGTGATATATATGAAATGCCTATCTATGCGGAACTTCACAAAGGTCCTGAACCGATGCAGTGTATTCAGAGTCATGTGAGGGAATGATTCAATGGCTCTCTTCAGTTGCAAGTAGTAGGTGTGGAACACCGCATTAGACTGCCATTGATTTTCCATGTCACTTGAATACCATAGTGTAGTGAACTTCGCAGCCAGTGGTTCGGATGGCTTGATTTCAGGGAAGGTTTCTCCTTTTGACATCTCCCAAGCAATGAAGGCAACGAGAATCAACAACTAGCTGAAGTGAAACTCGTAGCCCTGGTCTTGTTCTTCGCGGAAGTCTTTCTCTAACAAGTTGAAAAGGTAGCTCGCCAAGTTCATATGCATTCCTTCAACACATTTTCCTGCGAGGTCGATGACGAACCCTGTGACCTGCGTTGGTCTATTCTTCCTGACGAGCTTGCCTGTTATCAACTAACAAGCTAGTTGCACTGCACCATTCTGGATGGAGGATACCTTGTAGCCTCGCTTCCCCTTCTCTACATCGTCGTAGGTTCCTTTTATTTGTTGTCCCAGGGCGCGATCTGCAACCTTCCCTAGGTAAAAATCCCAAGGATCTGGTCCTTGCATGCTCAATCCGGTGATCCGGTGGATCAGCATCGGATCTACTGTGATGTGCCTATCCAACCAAAGGTAACCGCCATGGTAGCATGACAGGAGGAGTAACACACACGTTAACCTCCTGATATCTGCCGAAATGTGGTATCTTCATCACATTGAGAATGGTTGATCTTGTGATGTCCATGGTCCACGACTGGGGGATTATCTTCGAATTCTTCCCCGTTTTCTTAGTCAATTACTTGTGTGGTGCGATCATTCCATAGTTTTTGTAGTGTCCTAAGTTCAAGTCACTGACCTTCAATGTCAGAATCTATCCTAACTACGGTCCAACTGCATGTATCCCCTTCGGGAGGTACGTTGATCAGTATATAGTCGAAGTCCCTCGGGACGTTGTCATGACTAACCGCGCCAACCAGAGGTGAGATATAGTCGAGTAGGACTAACGGGATGAGATTCACATTCGGCAAGTCATCACGATGCTTTCTTCATTTCTTTGTCGCAGTTCGGGATGGCCCATATCGACGTCCAGTCAATGGGGATACTTGCACTCCTCTCGTCGATGAGGCCTGTACTCCTACAGACATGACCTTCTCATCCATGAGGTCTATGAGGATCTCTTTGACAAATTTCTCTACTGCGCTAAGGTTGCCCGACATACACGGTCGAGATCAAATATCTCGGGTCGGTGAACAACTACTCATGGTAGAAAAATGGGTGGCGAGGTCTCAATAAGTACTGCGCGAAAGAAATTAGTTCTCTGTGGGCTCGAATAATCTCAATTGGAAAGAGTGTCCCCGGTAAGACATTCGATGGGTTAAATAGATAACATCGTAAAAAATTTCTCCAATGGGTAGGAATGCCTCAATCAATACAATTCCATCCATTATGGCGCGGTCCTAATGGTCCAACGATGAACGTTCCGGAAATAACTGCGTTTCTAGCCGTTCTGGAGCATCGTTCTAATGGTTGGGATGCCTCCAATGGTCATATTGCTTCATCGTGGTGAATTTCCAGTCTGCGTTGTTCTGCTATTTCGGCAAGGTTCAAGTGCTACAAACCTTCCTTCTGCGAAGTCCTCTTTGGAACCTCCTGCAATTTTTCTAGCTTAGCTTTCTTCTTACTGAGCTTTCTTTCTTTCTTTCTTGTGATCTTCATCTCTGGATTCCTATTTCCATTCTTTTTCTTATCTCCTCTTAGCATAGTAACTTCACGTTGTTGAGGATCTTTCATAGGTTTCGAGGGTAATACTTCTTCTATTACTATTTCTGAAGTAGGTGCTCTACTCTCTTGCATGGATAGGTTATTTAAGCCTTCTTGTGTTCCTTCAACTTCGACATTCAGGTCTCTGGTCCTAAATTTCTTTGAATTGTCCTCCTTTTCTTCTATTAAGCGCGCTATTATCCTATCCATGAAATCCCTTAATTATTTCTTTTTTTGTTCTGTAGCTTCCTCTTTTTCTTACCTTCGGATCTGATCTTTCTCAACCCGAGTTCTTCCTAACAAAAATGCAAAGGGGGCGTTGTTCTCAACAAACCTAATGACCTCTAATTCTTCTCTTGTCGATGTTCCATGAGCATTCATAGGTAAATGAGTAAGTCTTCCACATAGGGTTATTATCTTTCCTTTAAACAATCTTATTCCTCCCAATGAAGGAACCATAGTAGGCTTTCCTAAAATTTCCCAAGTACTTCCTGTCATAATGTTCACTTGTGTTTCTGCATCCAATAAACAGTCTATGTTGAAGTCTCCTATTCTTGTTTCTATGCACTCTTTCTCTTTTAAGATCTCTGATAAACTAATGTCTCTCTGATCAGTCAGTGTTTCTTTCATCTGCAATAATATAGCCTCTGATTCTTTCTGGTTCTTTAGCATATTCTTAATCTCTTGACCTTCCTCATGGTTTTCTTGTCTCGTGTTCATATTCTCAACTTTAGAAATCATTCCAAGGAAATCTAAAACTTCATGTCTAGTAGCTTTACAACAAAGGCAAATAGGACCTCTACCAGGGAATTCCTTAGCAATATGTCCCGGTCTTCTGCAACTATAACAAAGAGTCAATCCTCTCTTTCTCTTAAATGATCCCCAACCTTTCTTGAAATGCACACTGGGATCACAGTGATGGACCAACAAAAAAATTCTTTCTAGGATCCTGCATCCACTTGTAAGTCCAAAAATTCTTTTTATGCATAGGGATAACATATATTTCACTATTTCTATTAGATCTATTCATATTATATCTTGTTTCTTCTAGCTATTCCCTAGCTTTCAAACTAGGACAAAATCTGTCAAACATACCTAGATCCATACTTTCGAAACAAAAATTTCCACTTATCTTACCTTTATTAGAGCACAAAGCTTTAAGATCTTACCTCTTTTCTTTAGATCRGACTTCTCTTCTTAGCACAGAGCTTCACAAGTCAAGTAGAGTACTGCGCACTACAACAACAGATCTACGCACAGAGMTTTCTCTTTTCTTCAGTTCCCAACAATCATAGTTTCAGGTCCCGACAATAGAACCATTTTTTGGCATAGGGGAAGAACCAGGGTTCAATGCTTCAACAACGCACCAAAAAAACCCTAAATACCGGCCCTTTYGRCAACACCTGCGAAGTAGATGAAGTCTCACCCGAGGTAGAGGCAGGGGGGTTGCAAGATTCAAGTGTCTACAACCTAGYCGGGACACAGATCTGTGATACAAATACTTAACAGAGAACTTAGCAGTTATCATTCATTAGTCTTTAACCCTTTATTCACATCACAGGTRAAACCCTAATTACAAAACAATGCAGTATTCAACAAGATCTATCACATCCAAGCACTTAGGACATAGAATTAGTTCCTATATAGAATTCATTCATATCACCAAGCATTAAACATTCATCCAGAATAAAGCACTAAGAAAATAAATACATAAACACATGAACAACATAGAACAAAGCACCATAACACAAGATATATGTGGTTCACCCCTAGTGTGGGGCTACGTCCACCAACTCTTCGTCTTCTTTATTATCTTCTTTCAATATTCTTACATGCATAGAGCCATAGACCCAACTCCGCATAGGACAGGAGATCTGCGTGCACCTTGCCAGATCCTCCTTCCCTAAGATAGGTCACAACATAGAGCCTTCTTACAATCATTTGCACTTAGCTCTGCAAGTGTTAACAAATAGTATGCACAAAGCCTCTAGATCCGCACTAAGTCGATTCTACTAGGTCTAGTAACTAGTACTTCTTACATCGCCTAGGTATATATTTATACATTACAAATAGGGCCTAAACATGGGTAAGACCCATGAGCCGACATCCCATACCCATTACATAAACCCTAAACCCAAAAATCCTACAAAAGGGTGCGAAATCCCGCAATCTCCACTTTGCCTAGCGCTTCATCTTCAACCAGCCTATCGAAGTCCCAAAAATGGTCAAACACGACCAAGGTTCTCCAAAACTTGGTCGAGGGCCAATAAAGATGGTTGTCCTTGAGGATTGTTTCTAAAAAATGGTGGCTTTCTCCCCTTATACCTTTGTTCCCTCTTAAACTTCTTCTTGTCTTCCCAAGCTCTTTGGAAAGTAGGCTTTCCTTTATGCTGATCATAAAAGCACTTGGCTTTCCTTATGGTTTCCTCGAAAGTATTGGGTCATCATATTGAATCTTTTCACTGATGAAATATGGCAACCCACTCAGGTACCTCTAAATATTAATGGTCTCATCCTTGATGAAGGAGACATACTTCAACAGTTCTAAAAATATCCTTTCATACTCATCGATAGTCATGATGCACAGTTTGAATTCAAAGAACTCTTTCATCTTTTTGTCATAATACCTCTTGGTCAGATATTTCTTCTCAAAATTCTTCTTGAATTCCTTCCAAGTCACATTTTTCTCTCTGATGTGTTGCACTTGTACAAGCTGATCCCACCACATGGATGCCTTTCCTTTAAGCTAGTAGATAGCAATTCTTCCTTCTACATGAGAAGAATAGCTATGTAGTTGAAAGTATTTCCTCATGCCTAGCAGCCATGTTTCAATATCTTCATCCTTCTTGTGTTCACCATCAAAAGTAAGAGGTTTGATCTTGTTCATTTATCCTTTCAATTCATCCACCCCATACCTCCTATGATTCTTCCTGACAAGGGATGGACTTGCACTGTTGTGTTCTCTTCTGTTGAAATGCCTTTGAGAGTGATGGTGATTTCTGCTACCACTCCTTGATCTTCCTTTTTCCTCAGGGGTCTTGTGGCTTCCTAATTTGCTGGAGCCACTCTCCTTATACAACTTCTTTTCAAATCTATCCAGGATTTTCATTAACTTCATATTGAAGTATTCATGTTGTTCCTTGGCTTTCATAAGCCTTTCATTGTCAGCCTTGTGGCTCTGGACATCTGTCTGCAATTTTCTGAGGGTCTCAACCATATTTATGTCTTCCTCCTTTCCTCTTCCATGTCCATTGGATTTGGTTCCTTCCATACACAATTGGAAATTCATCCCTTTGATTTCATCCTCTTGACTGTAGATTGTCTGTGTATCATCCATCTATTTCCACTTTGTGATAACTCTGCTATGTTATGGTAGCTGCTAATTCTGCAAAAATGTGCAGCCAATAGAACTTGTCAGGCTAATTGTTCTCACTAATTTCATGAAAACATGAACCATTCTGATTCATTAATATATATCAGACTTATTTTCTGCCGATTTCCTGAGAAATTAACTGTTTAGATCCAATTTTTGGGTGAACAGTTATCTTCTACTGTTCAATACCTTTCCAATGCTTGTTTCCATGCTCAATTATGAGTTTTGAGCAGGAATTTGTTAGGTAGCTAGAGAAGTAGTGGGAGGGGCAGAGGGTCCATAGTGATAATAGTGGAGGCCATTCAAATAAAGGTTTATTAGGTCCACTATATTATTAAATAAGGCCCACTATGGTATTTAGATATAATAAATGTAAGAGGACTTCTTAGAAGGTTCTACTTCTAGAAGATTCCTCCTCTAGAATGTTCTTAGGTGATGGTAGTACTATATAAAGGGGTTCAAGCAATAAAATGGGACATGAAGAGAAGTATTGTATTTGGACCTTAATCTCATTAGGAGGAAGCCCCCTCGAAGAGGCAAGTGAACATGAGAGGATCCCTTCCATAATAGGATCCATTGTATGGTGTTGCCCTACCCCAAGGATTTTGATATAATAAAGTGGTGGTTTTTTATATTGTTCCATATATCTTGTGTGGTGATTTTATTTAGATATMTTTAGATCTATTGTGATATTTTGTATTCATGTATTTGAAACATTACAAGTGGCATCAGAGCACTTTCCTTGGCCAAAGAAGGGAAGATTTTTTGTTCTTTTTTGCATAATTTTTTCTAGGGAAAAAAAGGGTGGCGCACTTAAGGTTCAGATCTGAAACTTTCTGTGTAGAATTTGGCCAAAAAAATTGGGTATTTGAATTTATCTCGGAAAATTACCCAATTTCAAAAAAAAAAAATCAACAAAAACGGAGTCTGTGAAGTGAATTTATGAGCATTTTAAATTCAACAGTTTTTCAGGGTTTTTTCGGAAAAAGTCACGATTTTCTGTAGTAATTTATTGTTCTATTTTTTGGGTTTTCTTTGTGACGGTGGAGGGACTACAGAGTTTATAACTTTTCATAGGGTGCTCAGATGGCTATTTCCTCTCAAACCCTCAAAGAAATTCTACAAATTACTGAAGCATTCAAATCCCAATTGTATGACACATTGTGTGGCACATTGCATGACAAATTGCATGACCTTGCAGATGGTCTCAATGATTGTTTTTGTAGTATTCAAGATTCATTGGATAGCATGCATGAGAGATTTCTTATGGTGGACATCAGGGATGAATATACTCAAGAATTATTGGTATGATTTTGAGGCCGATTGTGATGATTGGTATATGGATAGTTGTCATTTCTGGGATGACAACCACTTCCATCTTTTATTTGATGACTCTACTCCACCTTCTGTAAAGAACATCAATGTGACACATCCGGAGGTAGTTATGATTACTAGTGTCCAACATGCATATTCTACAACGTTATTGTTCCTTCCAGATTCATCTTTGACCCTTTCCCACTATGTGGATGGATATTCTTATTTGGATCCACATGATAGGTGTCAGTATT